>CM055911.1:26997451-27085951 GCA_029582155.1 Panopea generosa | reverse complement strand
GAAAAGATGGGGTGTTGAAATTTACAAAAAAAAATATAACACGCCGTTACACATTTTGCAAATATATATGAGTTTTGCATGGCCCGTTACATATGTAATAGCACTGAAGGTTCATCGTTTTAAAGAGACAGCGTTCGTCATTGTTTTGTATCTTTTCATGAGATGTTAATTTTAAGAAAGTAATCTGCAAAAAAATGTTACCAGAAACAGGGACATTTCCATTGACTTTTACATAAGGTCACGGAGACGCGCCACCGTAGTAAAAATATTATAGCATCGTCTGTGTATCTTCAAAAGATGGTTAGACAATTTCTCTTGTAAAATATCGGCAGAAAGCAACTTTCTGTTTAAGTATATTTACGAAATATTTATCTTGTCCTGCATACTTCTCCGATTACAACGAGACACTCCCAGAAGAGAAATTTTCTCTTCTGGGAGGATCTCGCTTTTACAGACAATACTGTAGAGAAGTTTCTTTTCTGTTTAACTGATTTGAAATATCCATTCATTCAAACGTCTGCATTTTAACACTTTTTCTAGAAGAGAAAATTTCTCTTTTAAAATATTATCGACCAAAAAAACGACATCTCGCCTGTTGCTAGCGAGACATTTCTTCTTTCCGTATGTTTACGAGATATTTCTCTCGTTCTGCATGATTTTTCAGATTACAACGAGACAATCCCAGAAGAGAAATTTTCTCTTCTAGGAGGGCCTCGCTTTTACAAACAATACGGAAGAGAAGTTTCTTTTCTGCTTGACAGATTTGAATTATCCATTCTTTCAAACGCGAGCATTTGAACACTTTTTCTAGAAGAGAAAATTTCTCTTGTAAAATATTATCGGCAGAAAACAAACATCTGGTATGTTGCTAGCGAGAAATGTCTTCTTTTCGTATGTTTACGAGATATTTCTCTTGTTCTGCATACTTCTCCGATCACAACGATACAATCCTAGAAGAGAAATTTTCTCTTCTGGGAGGATTTTGCTTTTACATATTATACTAAAGAGACGTTTCCTTTTCTACTTGACTGTTTTGAAAGATTCATTCTTTCAAACGCGTGCATTTAGATACAATTTCTAGAAGAGAAAATTTCTCTTGTAAAATATTTCAAAACAACTGCGTATTTCTTAAAAATATGTCATTTTATTGGTCTCATTCGTACTTTAAGTCCAATTCAGCTCATTTGTGGGGTAAAACACACTTTTGGATTTTCTCTTTTTATTTTGGAGCGCATTACAATCTATGTAAAATAAACAGTTTAAAACAATGGATAAGATAACATAGTCTGTTTCTGATACTATCAACTTAAGTCTGTTGTTTAAAATTTTATTAAACTATATTGTAAAAAAAAAATGCAAGCAAAAAAAATAAAAATTCATGTATAAACTTTCATAAAAATGATTTCAACATGAACTGCATGAATTTGTCGCAAAACATTTTAATTTTTTTTTGACAAAAGCAAGAATTATTATAACTGACTTTACTTTCAGTATGAATGTATGCTTGGACTCAGATCCCTCAGCCAGAGAGTTGTTGTACAGTGTGCAGACCAGGCACAGTCACCAGCACCGACCCCCTGTGTACACCAGAGCAATCATGGACTTTAATTTTAGTGCTGCACCACTCGGCAGTGATCCTTGCGTCGTAAACTTGATGTTTGAAAACACCGGTACAGTTCCTACAGAATGGTGAGAAAATGAAATATATTTTTAAGTTGAAGAAGTAAAATGTCACAGTAAATACTTTATATATGCTAACAATAGACAATATCCAGAATTGTTTGTTTTTTCCATGAAGGTACACACTTAATAGGTCAACCTGCTTAATAAAGCCAACTCGACAATGTGCAGAATATAAATTATAATTTCCATGTTGTATATGTATGTGTCAAAATTATAATGGAAATTTTTTTTGCACCTTCATGCAATGGACAATAAAATATTATTAAATAGCAGCTGTTTCAATTTTTTTAAAAAAAAACTGTGAAAACTTTTTTTGATATTATAGGGCTTTCCTTTTCCCATCTGACCTACATCTGGAGCTGGAGTACTGGGCGGAGACTGGGGAGTTTGACGAGGACGAATTACACGAAGTAAGCGTGGCTTTAGATTGGAAAAAACACTGAAAGCGATGCTAATTAATAACGATACAATTTACAGAAATTAATTTGTTATTTAAAGAACAGCAGATATATCACAATTTGTCTATTAAATAATTTCATATTCTATTTAAAAATGTAAATGTTAAATTAAAGGCAGTGAATCAAGATAGCAATCCAAGTAAAACATGTAAAGATGAGTAGGTAACTTTAAAGAAAAATTATTCCAAACTTATTTTGAAATTCAACTATTTTGATACTTATTATCTCCTTTATTCAGACCTGTAGCATATGTAACTAGGAAAGAATATCCAAATTCTAATCTCCCTTGTTTTCAAATTTAGATATGCAGTTGTTGTTGTATTACTTTGGAATACTCTCTAAATGTTGTTTAGGAAAAACAGTTCCAATTGAAGCTTATTATCTTCTTTAAAATTCAACTTGGGGGGGAAAATATCTACATACTGATAATCTCCCTTATTTTAGAAGTTAGTCACGAAATGTATGTAAGTTTAGGAAAGAATATACAAATACTAATTATCTCCCTTGTTTTCAAATTTAGATTATGCAGTTGTTGGTGTATTACTTTGGAATACTCTCTAAATGTTGTTTAGGAAAAACAGTTCCAATTGAAGCTTATTATCTTCTTTAAAATTCAGCATTGGGGAAACAATATATCTACATACTGATAATTTCCCTTATTTTAAAATTTAGTCACGAAATGTAAGTAAGGTTAGGAAAGAATATACAAAAGCTGAGACTCTTACTCTACAAATTCAGACGTGAAGCAGATACATTTGACATGATTTTTGTAGGTTATATTGTGCATGTATTATTTCAGATGAAAGTCATGGACAACAACTTATTTACAATAGAGCCTAAGAAGGGTATGTTGCAGCCAGGGGAATGTGGTACAATTACATTCATGTACAAGCACACCATGGCGGGCACTGATAGACTTCCTGTATTACTCAAGTTGGCTCGTGGGAGGGAAATACTGGTATATTACAACTTTTGTCTGTCTGTCTGTCTGTCTGTCTGTCTGTCTGTCTGTCTGTCTGTCTGAATGAATGAATGAATGAATGAATGAATGAATGAATGAATGAATGAATGAATATATAAATAAATAAATAAATAAATAAATAAATAAATAAATAAATAAATAAATAAAATTTTGTATCTTATATCTTGTATCTTGTCTGTTGGTCTTTTCAAAAGAACAGTTCGTTACAATGCATATTTTAGTGCTTTTCTACTTGTTTTACATTTTGAAATAGGGGTTAGATGCTGTTGCAACTGAATTGTCCCATTCCTAAATGCTGACAATTGAAACATCACCACCCAGCATCTCTTCTGTAATCTCTTATCAAAATGTCAGTAAGCTTGTTTTTAGTAAATTTATATAACAACTGAAAAAAAATAATTGTAGGGTTTATGTATGTATACTCAAGTTAATTTATTGTTTCTTCTTGTAGCTGAACTTCATTGGAGTGACGGTGGAGCCAGAACGAAGATATATCCATTTCCCATCTAGTAAACACATGTTTACTCCGGTACCAGTCGGAGAGAAAATCAGTCCAAAACAGGTACCAGTCTATAATGTATTATCAAGTATTACAGTGTAATACCATGTGCGACATGACATTGTATAGCTGAATCCTTCATGTTTAGATGTTCTAGGTGAGAGTATACTTTTAATTAACAATGAAAGCATGCTCTTTTACATGTGAAATATGTAAGTACTATTTTCCAAAGATTTTAGCCAAGCTATGACATTATAATTATTGTGGTTATAAGCTGTTAAAGAGAAAGAGTAAATTAACTGATTTCTTTATGCAAACAATTACTCACTTTAGAATTACAGCACACTTTTAAGCTTCCAGTGATGATGACAAACAACATACTAGTTGAATATTCAAGAAAGCTTGCTTTCTTGGCAGAATTAGTTCATACTATTATTTCTTTTAGCTCAAATATGAAAAAAGTTCGGAGCTTATATGAACCACTTTTGAGTCCACTTCCTGGGTTGATCCAGCACTGAGTGTTGTTTTTTTTTTAGAGACATATGGTTGAGCTAGGTATTGAACCTGCAATGTTTGGCGTGAGCAGCCGACACTTTATACAAATCACTACCACCACACTTAAACAGTTTTTATCACCTAATGAAAAGTGCAAATTGTGTAAAATCAATACTAATGTTGATTTTTAAAAATATTTGTATGTATTTTAAATAAAACTAGAATGATATTTTCTCATTTTATATCAAATAAAGATTAAATGCAGCAAAACAAAAAGTTTTTTTTATTGTAATTTACAGTATTTGAAACTCCTGACAACATTAGCTAAACATGATTGTGGCACCAATGAAATGCAGCTGGTCCTTTTAAAGGAAATATATAGTTAATTGTAAATATTATTTTTGTACATTACAGGTTTATGAGCTGTACAATGGTGGAGCCTTACCTGTGCAGTACAGCTTTGATCTGACTCCACTCGAGCTTATCAAACAAGAGAACTTCGATCAGCCAATCTTTGAATGTATAAATCCAAGAGGCGAAATTCCTCCAGGCAGGTCACTGAATATTGAATGGAGGTTCTCACCGATAGAAGCAAAAACCTACATGGTATGCATTCCCTAAAGATTTATGTCCATGAAATGATCCAACTGTAAATAGTAACAAATATGAGTTCATTCTTTATTTTGAATTAAAGAATTTGTTTATACTAATTCTGTGTGTGAAGAATGGGAATTCAACTCCATTTTCAACATATTTCAGGTTATATAATTATGGCATATTCAGTTTTACTGGTGGAGGAATACCTTAGAATTATTTTGTAGAGTAGCCATGAAGGACCTTAATTGTGAATAAAGGTTTAAAAGAACTGCCCTCGATTCCATTTCCTGGGTAGACCCAGTACTGAGTGTTGTTTTTTTTTAATGGCATTGGGTGGAGCTAGGGATCAAACTCACAACCTCAGGTGTAAAAGTCCTGACTTCTATTCTACACTAAATTGTTGCTGGTTTATCAACAGCTATCATGCACACTAAGATTTGATATCCCTCACTTTATATTGTAGGTCGACGTACCAATACATGTACACAATGGGGACACAGCTATCGTCACATTCACGGGTGTTGGTTACGACAAGAGGATCATGGGAGACACCATGCCTATGACAGACCAGCAGGATCTGACGGGAGTGCCGGGAGTTCAGAGTGTCCCAGTTCCTGGACAGGTGGGTGTGGAATGTTAACATTGTTGATTTACAGAAGATAGGCATTGATGTAATTTTTTTTGTAAATTTGTTAGGTATAGGGCGACATACAAATGAACAAATTTGTGCCCAATGGCAATGGTCCTTGTTGAAAATTTTTTTTTGTTGATAATTTCTGATATTGGCCGATAGCTAGGTTGATTGGTCTTTATATTACTGCTTAAGACTGTAATAACATTTCTCATTCTTTTCAGTTGGCTTACCTATCACAAGAAAGGGTGTCATTTGGCAACCTGCCATTGTTCTGTCGTGGTCGCAGGATGGTGTTCATCACGAACAGATCCAAGAAACGTCCAGTGACATTTGAGTGGCATGTCACGTGTCCTACAGATAGCCAGGTAAGTTTTTTTCCTAATAATGTTACTTTCGGTTTACAGTTGCATTTTTTGTAAATGGTAAAGTATTTCAAAGATATTCAAGAATGGTGGGAAATGTTCAAGAATGCTGGGAAATGTTCAAGAATAGTGTGGTAAATGCTCAAGAATGGAGGGAAATGTTTAAGAATGGTGGGAAATGCTCAAGAATGGAGGAAAATGTTAAAAAATGGTAGGAAATGTTCAAGAATGGAGGGAAATGCTCAAGAATGGAGGGAAACGTTCAGGAATGGTGGGATATGCTCAAGAATGGAGGGAAATGCTCAAGAATGGAGGGAAATGTTTAAGAATAGTGGGAAATGTTCAAGAATGGAGGGAAATGTTTAAGAATGGTGGGAAATGTTCATGAATGGAGGGAAATGTTTAAGAATGATGGGAATTGATCAAGAATGGTAAGAAATGTTCAAGAATGGTGAGAAATGTTCAAGAATGGTTGAAAATGGCATCACTATCTTTTGACGACATCATATTTCAGATATACAGCACCTTTGACCACTCAGCCAGGAGGACCTACTGTTATTTAGTTTAATATCTTTTTTTAAAAGAGTTAAGAAACAACTTTTATAAATATTTTATGGATGGAAGTAAAAAATTAGAGAACATGTCACATATGCAAATAGCTAATGTCTATCTTCACAGCATTTTAAAAAAAAAAAGAAGTATTTTATTGAAATATTACGGTACATTGTATGATGATGGTTATATTTCATGGAGAATAGGAACATTTGTAAGGTATTTAAAATAAATTGTATAGCTGGAAAATACACTAATTAAAACTTGTTATTCTAAAAACAGAATTTGCTGCAGTATTGGAGTCGGTGTGACTTCAAGAAGAGATTTACAGTAATACAAATGATTACATTTTAATACATTGTATATTGTAACAAATCACAAAAGCACCATCTTATACATGTGGTGGACTTTGCATTGTTAACTTGTCAATGTGAAGTTTATTTCTAATGCCCGATATTGCAGTACATGTCAATTGCGCCAGTACGAGGCTACCTCCAGCCAGGAGAGAGCAGGATGTGCAGGGTGATCTTCATTGCTTGCGGGCAGCCATCATTCTATGATCTCGATCTTGTTTGCGAGGTATGATATTCACCTTAAATTTATTGGGATAGCAGTTGTTATTTGAGTTTTACAATTTGTGATATTTTAGCATAACTTTTACATGTGATATATTGTAGAATAAATTTTATGAGTAATATTTTAGCATAAGTTTCAAAAGTAATATTTTAGCATAACAATGTTAACAAGTGGTATTTTTAGCATATTTTTTAGTTTTACATGATGTAATATTTTAGTATAATTATTACAGGTTGTGATATTAAAGCATAAATTTTGATGTAATGCTTGTTTCTGCTCAGGTGACAGATCAAGTGGAGTACACTGAGTACAGACAAAGGTTGGCAGAGTGGGAACATGAACGTGAGAGACAGAAGTATGAGTTTACCATCACAGAACATGATTTGGATGCAGATAAACGTGTAGGCAGTCCACAAGTCACGGTATGTACTGGTTGTAGAACGAACCCAGCTCTCTCCATTGCGTCTGTTAAATAGCAGTTGTGAAGAGCACGCTGATTGGTCAGTTACTTCTGGGGAAGTTTGAATAATGCCATTGTTTAGTAAGCGTTTAATTGCTATGAATTGTGGGATAGGCATAGAATTGACTGCTTTTTTCGTTGGGGGTTAATAGACATGATTTCGGGGATACCAGGTTATGGGATAGTCTACAGTATGTATACAGTAGATACCAGTCAGATAGAAGGAATATTTGATATGAATCAGTTAACTTAATGAAACTGATCAAAACTGATCTGAATGGGTACAAATGTGATTGGTCACAAGATTTGTTTGAAATTTCTTAAATGTGCATAAAACAAACAGAACACTATGTTGCTGATTGGCCTTTCTGACTCTCTGATCTTATTATTTAAATTATCTAATTGTTAATGCAGATAAAATATTGGAGATCTTCGATTGGTGATTCTCATCCAGAAAGTATTATTACAGGAACCAGAATGAGCAAGAATGATAGAATTGATTGTGTCTAGTTATTACAGAATTGACTGTCTGGTAATGACAGAATTGACTGTTTGGTAATGACAGCATTGACTGTGTCTGGTAATGACAGAATTGACTGTCTGGTAATGACATAATTGACTGTGTCTGCCAATAACAAAATTGACTGTGTCTGGTAATGACAGAATTGACTGTGTCTGGTAGCGACAGAATTGACTGTGTCTGGTAATGACAGAATTGACTGTGTCCTGTAATGACAGAATTGACTTTGTCCAGTAATGACAAATTGACTGTGTCCGGTAATGACAGAATTGACTGTGTCTGGTAATGAAAGAATTGACTGTGTCTGGTAATGAAAGAATTGACTGTGTCTGGTAATGAAAGAATTGACTGTGTCTGGTAATGACAGAATTGACTGTCTCTGGTAATGAAAGAATTGACTGTGTCTGGTAATGACAAAATTGACTGTGTCTGGTAATGACAGCATTGACTGTGTTTGGTAATGACATAATTGACTGTGCCTGCCAATAACAGAGTTGACTGTGTCTGGTAATGACAGAATTGACTGTGTATTGTAATGACAGAATTGACTGTGTCTGGTAATGACAGAATTGACTGTGTCTGGTAGTGACAGAATTGACTGTGTCTGGTAATGACAGAATTGACTGTGTCTGGTAATGACAGAATTGACTGTGTCTGGTAATGACAGAATTGACTGTGTCTGGTTATGAAAGAATTGACTGTGTCTGGTAATGACAGAATTGACTGTGTCTGGTAATGACAGAATTGGCTGTGTCTGGTAATGACAGAATTGGCTGTGTTTGGTAATGACAGAATTGACTGTGTCTGGTAATGACAGAATTGACTGTGTCTGGTTATAAAAGAATTGACTGTGTCTTTTATATGTTTCAGGAGCCTCCGCCATCCAGGGTGAGATCCGTGGATGAGGGTACACGGCTCAGTGAGAGCGGTGATCTTCTCAGATACAGGGTAGGGTATATTGTTTGCTGAAAATTTGTTTTATATGATATGTGAATAAAGTATACATAAAAAAACTAAATAAAAAATACTACATAATCCCATGTTTTTTAAGTATTGAGTGCTATTGTATCTAATCATGAGACAGCAGTGGAACTGTTAAATCATATACAATAGAAGAAAAATATCAATAAGAATTTTTTTTTTAAAGTCTATTTAAACGTTTGGTTTAATATTTGAAAATAATTTATCAGAAAACTGTCAGATTTGTCCATGGATTAACATGGTCATTCAAGTAAAGTTAAACTGTCTTACATGTAAGCAACAACTCTTGCAAAAGAGCAACAATGACCCCTTGAGACATGTGGCCACTTAAAACAGGTTTATTACCGGGTCCGATTAGCTCAGTCGGTTACGCGTCTGACTATCAATCCAGGGGTCGTAAGTTTGAATCCCCCGCCCGGCAACAGTCTCCGTGATGATTGATATACGACATTGTGTCTCTTTATCATTCGTCTCTCACCACTGATTTAAGTGGGAAAGTTATCAGTTACTTGCGGAGATGGGGTGTGCTCGAGTACTGGTTAATCCCAGGAAACAGTGGTTAGGTTAACTGATCGTCTGTTAGCCCTCGATTGCATAAAAATGACGCTAAATATTCATTCAATCAATATTACAACTAAATTATAAAAAAAAAAAGTAAAAGATAAAAAATATGACTTGTTAAGATAAGTGGTTGCTTAATTGAGGTGATCACTAACACAGATTTTATTGTATTCACCAATGAGAAGACAATTTATGATGAACTATTAGAACCAAATATTTCAGACATTACCACCTATCAGCAAATTGTCGCCAGATGAAGAAAAGAGCGTACGTGAATACAGACGTCGCAGAGAAGATGAATTGTGGGAGAAGCCGGATCCCCCCGTACCGTTCCTGTTACATTTGGGTCTTACTGCCAGAACTCACGACATACGTCAATTCCAGACAAACTTCCCAGACGACTACAAGAAGTTTTATATTGACAGGTTTGTATCTATAGAACAATACTAATCAAGGGTTTAGCGCAACATTGTTCTATTCACATATAAACAAAAAAGGAAATAGAGCATTGTTGCATTGAATCATTGCATTGTATGGTGTGAAAGCTCTGCTTTCAGGGTGTCCTCTGTGGCTGATTGGTCAAAGTTCACTTACTTTTCACCTCTAAGGTTGTGGTTTGAGCCCAGGGCTTAAATTCATCCCAGCCTCTAACTCCGATTTTTAAATACTTTTTAATAGGACAATTTTTAATAGTTAAACATGATATTTTTTTAATATTTTCATAATGTGTCATTGAAATTGATTGTTTTTGCAGTTCTATTATTTGTTTCAGAAAGTTACTGTTTTGAAATTGTCCCATGTTTAGATCTGGTTTTCCAGCATATAGTATGATGTATTGTACAAAATACACAATTTTATTGTCCAACCAGGACTCTGCGACTGACACTGATTATTTGTCGATTGGAAATAAAATTTATGATTTTACGAAACTATAGCATCAATTCCCTGAGGTTGAAACCATACAAAAAATACTGATCTATTGGTACCATTTATCATGTCCCTCAGTATTGAAGATTTTAATGCAATTTGTGTTTCGCTTAATGAAATATCAACTTTTGTTGTTGTGTTCTTTTTGACAGAAAGCAAGGCTTTTCACTTGTTATTTCCACATTTCAGATGTTTGAGTGAGAAAATGGCTGCTTCGAAGAAAGAGGTGTTGTTCCAGGAGAGTGAAACACAGATCATTCCATGCCTGCAGTCCGAGTCAGATGTAGTGTCTGGTTTCATGTCCAATGTACTCAGGTAACTAATATAAATACATCCGAATAAATCAGGTTACCAGTTTACTGTAGACATTCCTTGTTAATACTAGTATAAGATTTGTTTGAACATTTAGCACCATTTTATGCCATTGAGGGCTAACAGACAGTCAGTTAACATAACCACTCATTTCTGGAATTCTGAACCATTAATCAGTAATTGAGTATATCTGCCTGGCCAAGTAACTGGTAACTTTCCCACTTGAATCAGCAGTCAGAGATGAATGACACTGAATATCAATCATCATGTAGACTGTGGCCAGGCTGGGATTCCAACTCTGGAGCCCTGGATTGACAGCTAGATGCAGAACTGAATGAGCTAATCAAACCCATCGTGCTAGTATTAGAGTATTGGAGAAAATAATGAGTTCTGTTTAGTTTAAACTTATATATTTTGCTCCAATTGTGAAACAAGTTGATACAACTTATATAAATCATACTCAAAGTCTTCCAGAGTAGAACAGAAAGTGTCTTGCACAAGGACACCACACATAGCAGTGAATCAGGACTGAACTCATGACCCTCCGATCAGAGGTATGCTGCTCTACCACTTGAACATGCGCTCCAATGAATTCTTCTGAGCTAAAAACTTCATTCTAATGCGTTCTGTGACTTGCCTTGTAGCTAGTCATGAATGTCATACTTTGGTCTATAGATTAGTTTAGTTTCAACAATATTTTATTCACAGTACTACATACATGTATTTATACAAACATTTCAAATATTAAATAATGAGAGTAGGAGCCAGAAGGAAGTTTAATGCTTACATCATCTGTCTCCTTGTCCATAGATTAAAAGTTGTGATCACAAAACCAAAAGAAATATAAACAAATACAAAGCATACTCTTGATTTCATTGAGTGTGATGAAGAAGGTATCTGTTCAAATTGTTGTACTGTGTTGTTTTTTTTAAAGTTTTCTCATTTCCTCCCACATCAGGACTTCAATAACACCTTAAGCCAAGCCTTCGAGAATGATTTGTGTATTAAGTCAATGTATTTTTTTATCATAATTTATCAATGTGAAGCAGATTAGGTTTATATTATTATATTTAATTTAAATATTTATATTCATTATAGAGGATTACTGGATGATGCAACATTCCACGAATGTATCGTGAAAGTCATGAAAGATCCAATCCCATATTTCTCACAAATTGGTGATCGACCAGTCAAGGAGGAGGAAAGTTCAGCGAGATCCCCTCCAAGCTCTCCCGTCCAGGTTACAGCAACCCGCGAGACTCCAACTTGGGAGACAACAGCTTCTTCTCCACCGCCCTCAGCGTCGACGGGGATGAAAAAATCTAAAAGCAAGTCATCATCAGCTGCATCTCAAAGAAGCAAGGTATGGAAAAAAGAAATTCATGTTGATTTCGTGTTTGATTGCATCAATGTTTGATACCAAAATAACCAATTTAACAAATTTTGAAAGTAGAAAATTTACACCTAAGATAAAATGATCCAATTTAATGTACTGGAATAATGAACGACAATTAGGTCAGCGACTTACATACATATATGTTTACTGGTAAATAAATGCATAATACATAATTTAGTGTTTTTTTTCCTCAGTAGATTTCAGCCAAATATAGCAATAACTGACACAACAACCATAAGGTAATGGATGAGTTTTGGCCTGATCATACACAGTTACATGTATGTTATATATACTGTTATGGCCCTTACCGGTAAATTGTCAAAATTTAACAATTTTTTTTCATAAAAATGTCTTTATTAATTAATTTGTTGGTAAAATACTTGGTTGGTTCAATATGATATACTAAAAGAGAAAATCCAATGCGTCAAGAGGGCATGTGGAGCAGGCACTTGAACCACCCCCACCCCCACTTTCCCTACCCCATAAAATAAAAATAAAATGGAATTAATTGTAACAATAAAAGTTTGAAAAGGTATATCTGCTCCCCAATAGTTCAAATGGCCATGCCCTTCTCTGGTAGACAGAAATCTGAGATCATTCTTTATGGCAAATAGCATGTAATGTAGCGTACATGTAAAAAGTACATTTTAGGTGATCTGTACAGCTTAGGCTTTTATTATCCTTCTAGTGTAGTCAGGACTGGTTAGCTCAGTCGGTAGCACATCTGACTGCCAATCTAGAGGTTGGGATTTTGAACCTCCGCAACATAATTATTATATGCATGTATGACATTTGTCCCATTGTCATTCATCTCTCATCACGGCTTCAAGTGGGAAACTTTCTAAGATATGAGGAAAGAGTGGTTAGGTTAACTGATCGATTGATAGCCCTCAATGGCTTAAAAATGACACTAAATATTCATACAAAACAAATTATGACCTTTTTGATTGAAATGATCACTAAATGTTATTTCTGTACCATCTTGTTTTGACATTTGTATTCCTTAATGCTACTATTGAGTGTGAAATAAAACATTTAAGTCAGTTTGCAGTATCTAACAGGACGTGTAGTGTACTTCTACTTGTATGTAAAATAAAAAAATACAACTACTGTTATTATTCACCTACACTATAGGGAGCAGAAACTACTCCTAGAACAGCCGAGGTTTCCAAAACAAGCACACCCAGGTTCTCACAAGCAGAACTCCGCAGAGTCAAGGAAGAAGAACAAAGGTTGAAAAAGAAACAGGAAATGAAAAAGTGAGTTATTGAGTGTTTTCGTATTTGAAATGAAATCATATTTAATCTATTAAAGCTCCTTTCTTATTAATCAGGCCCGATTAGCTCAGTCGGTTACGCGTCTGACTATCAATCCAGGGGTTGTGAGTTTCAATCCCCGCCCAGCAATAGTCTCCGTGATGATTGATATATGACATTATGTCTCATTATCATTTGTCTCTCACCACTGATTCAAGTGGGGAAGTTATCAGTTACTTGCGGAGATGGGGTGTGCTCGAGTACTGGTTAACCTTTTAGGATCCCAGGAAACGCAGTTAGGTTAACTGATCATATGTTAGCCCTCGATGGCATAAAAATGACGCTAAATATTCAATCAATCAAACTTTCTTATTTTACTTTCATTTGAAAAAAAATCAATCTGTTTGAGGTGTAATTATAAATATGGACATAATTTATATAAGTTATATATGTTATGGTGTTTGAGAGTTGTTCCCACTCTAAAGCAGGGGAATTGTATAATGTTGATACTGAATAATGTTTGGCTGGTTTAAATTTTACAATATTGGACAGACAAAGTAGGATACATGGCAGAATCCATAAAAAATATGGCTGGGTTATTTCCCTTGTTTGTTAAATTGGGTTATTAACAAGCTTGCTGTATTACACCGACAGGCGAAAAAAACAATTACCACAAATTAAAGTCTAATCGTAACAAATATGTTAAATTATGTATTGTTATATAAGACTTCCAATTTTATTTTGGTGACTTTCATTTTGATATACATATAGTTTTGAACTGTTTACAAATCTGGTTATGTTGATAATCATAAGTGGAGCACAAGTTCAAATACTATTGTTTATATGAGACATTAAATTTAAACATAGAATATCGATTGAAAATGATCAACTTACGATTATATTGTAACACATAACACCATAGCTATGTGATGAATGGATTAAACTTTCTAAATGATATATATTTAAAACATACCATGGGTAGTTTTTTGTTACAGATATTTTCTCTCTATAAGGGATGGCATCCCTTATGGGAAGATGTCTGTAACAAAAAAATACTTATTAACAATTGTCATTAAAAGAATAACATTTGTGTAAATGCTATGTTCTGTAAACTTGAAATTGTAACATTGTAATATATTGTAATGTATTGTAATACAAAATAAAAAAAATTACAAAAAAAAAAGTGGAGCAGATGGTCTAGTGGTGACAGTGTGGTAGAGCATCAAACCTGGGGCAAAAAATCAGAAGGTCATGGATTTGATCCTCCACCAGTCCACAGCCATGCACATGGTATTCACATGAGCAAGTCACTTTATCTGTATATGCTTAGTACTGGTTCTATCCAGGAAGGAAGACATTTTGCGAGATTTGTCCAAGATTTAAGAACTTTTGTAAAATGATTACAAATTGTGTAATATATGTTTAGGTCGATGGCTACCAAGTATGAGTTGCACTTTTTTTTCTATGTTATTGCATATTGTATTCCATTTTAAATTGATGATTTTACTTGAATGGCTTGTTTTGTTACTGGAATTTCTTTTTTTGTTACTGGAATGATTTGTTTTGTTACTGGAATGACTTGTTTTATTACTTGTACTTGTTTTGTTACTGGAATGATTTGTTTTGTTTCCAGAATTACTTGTTTTGTTACTGGAATGATTTGTTTTGTTACTGGAATGATTTGTTTTGTTACTGGAATTACTTGTTTTGTTACTGGAATGAATTGTTTTGTTACTGGAATGACTTGTTTTGTTACTGGAATGACTTGTTTTGTTACCACATTTTCATACTCAAATATAAAATAATATTTACTTTTGTCTGTACTTTACAAAGTGTATTTGATTGTAAATTAAACAGAAAGTGAACAGAATTATCTATTTACTTTTAACAGTGAGTGAACATCCAGATCTTTATAATTCTGTTAAATCTTAAGTATGGAGGAAGGTAAATCAACCGTGACTGAGTATTCTAGGGTGCCGTCTTAAGATTACTTACCTCTCACCTCTTAGGTCATATTTCTAGTCATTCTTGCTCAAAAAACTTTATGTGAGAAAGTTTGCCAGTTACTTTAGGATAGTGGTTCTACTCAGATTCATTCTGAGGTATTCCTCTTAGAATAAAACTGGATATGCTTTAATCTGAAATGGCTTTAAACCCCAGTCAAAAAAATAGATAAATAAAATATTGCATATGGTTCCACTTGCATTGATTAAAGAATATTTAAGTAATCAGTCAACAAAACTCACTAAAATTTAAAAGTATGTAAGTAAAACTTACGAAAATATTGGTGATACAGATGCCGGACATCTGCTTCACCCTTTCACACTTTCTTAAGTTCTAATTAAATACTTTCAAACTTTACTGGATTTTGACTGGTTACTTAACCATTCCTAAACAATGTCATTAAAACCATGTGCAGATGTACAGGAATCAGTCTAAAATCTTGATCGTCTGGGAGCTTTTCTTAAATGTAAGTTTTTATGTAAACATGTTGGTGAAACAGATGCTGTGTACCTGAAAATTGGTTGAATAAAGTCATTAAACAGTATGACTCCATTAATTTTGATTTCCAGTTGCAGTCTCATTGTTAAACTTTTTTTCTTGTTGATTTATTTACAAGTATCCATATTTGGTTTTGTAATTGCACTTCGTTTACGCTTGGCATGGCATAAAAAAATTCATGGTTTAGAAACTGTTTCGTTTGCTACATCTCAACTTATGTGATTCATCATTTATTTATGTTCGTATTCCATTTCAAAACACCCTTTAGATTAATATTGTAGATATTTATTATAGGATTTCAATTTTATTCCTATAAATTTTGATTGAATATAATTTTATAATTTTGATAAAAATGTTTAATTGTTTAAAAAGAATTTTGATCACATTAGAATGTAAAACTGAATTAAATCAGCATCTAAAAGGCATGATTTTGGTGAATTATGCAATAAACCCCATTCAAAATTAAAAAAAAAAAAAAATATAATATTATAAGCCATTTTAAAATACTTTCGAAATGAATATTGTGATTTAATTAAATATAGAAAGAAATCCTTGTGGGACTTATTTTTATATTGTTATACTATGAATTTAATTTCAGAATGCCGGAGTTTGGGAATGCTGTGGAAGGGGTGATAGAGAATTCCCTGCTCAATATCCTCACCGAAGCCCTGGAAGGAGAGTTCAACATTGCCGCACGCCCGAGGTTCATAGCACTGCCAAAGCGGAATGGATCCTCATCCAGTAAAGCCCACAAGTTTTAATGAGTTTTGATTGGATTATAACAAATTCGTTTGACAAGTACCAGACATGTGATTGGTTGCGTTTTTGCTGATTTGAAACACAAATGATTGGTTGAATCTTCGCTGATTTAAAACACTCATGATTGGTTGAATCTTCGCTGATTTAAAACACAAATGGTTGGTCAAATCTTGATTGATGTGAAACACAAATGATTTGTTAAACATAAAACACAGAAAAACACTATTTATTTATACACTGGACATTTTATGATAAAAATGATGTCGTGTGACTGTGTTAATCTTCTAACATTATTGTTAAATATATTATATATTTTATAAAAATTCATTTCAACATTCTTTTCTTGTGCTATCTTACATGACTGGAATGTGTGAGACAGGAATGTGTGAGGAATGACTGCTAGAAGTGACTGAGGATATTTGTAAAATTGAATGATTGATTTAAAAATTAAAAATAAAATAGTTGCCTTGCAAAATGTATATATTTTCTTTATGCTTTCATAAACACATGATAAATGAATAAATAAATTAACGTGGGAAATTTTGTACAGTAGAAAAGTGTGGAAATATTTTATAATTTTTTTTTTTCATGAAATTCACAGATTTTTGTTTTTCATTCTCAATATCTTCACTCAACTGTGGAATTAATATATTTTCCTCCTCAACGTGAATTTTAAATTGTAGTTAAATATACATTGTCATGCAACTTCTAACATTTTTTTAGTGCCACTCCCTTCAAAGAATGGTGAAGGAACAATTAAGTGTTGATATTTGTCAACATTGGTCAAATTTTACAGGAGTTATGGCCCCTCTTTGAATTTTTTTTTTTTTTTTTGTTGAAAAATTGGTTTCTTATTAATAGCAGGTGCATTTGTTGTCGACAGACATATTCTAGTTTAAGTAATTTTTCTTCACCTGTTTCTAACCCTCACTGACACTGCATTTCAATGTCATCTAAAACAAAGGTTTAGGTGAATTCTCTTGTGATGTCATTGCGCCCATGTTTGAGTCAGTTTTCCAGTTTAATACTTTGTTTTTATGTTTCATGAGGCTGTAGGACCAACCTTTTTTTTCTATTGGACAATAAACTTTTTTTTTTAGTATCAGGCGAGCGAGTTAGAACCATCATTGCCCACTTGTTTGTTAAACATTCCCCTATTTATAATATACTGAACAGCTAATCAGCTATGTTTCATTTTATGTACCTGACATTTTATGTTTTTAGTAAATAAGACCACTACTATGGAAAATCCATGCATAATTGTCAGTTTATATATTAAACAAAATTTTATAACGCCACTCAATATTTTGACGAAGATATTAAATATACAAAGGTGGCGAATTAGCTGTTCCATTCAGTATTGTCCTTTTTTTTATATAGATATATATGTACATATGATTCATAATTCATGCTTATTCTTAACAGGTGTATAAAGCTGAAATGTCTGTGATATTTATATGCATGTACTGAAATATTTATTTCATATATTTTCAATGTTTGTTATATAAAAAAAAAATCGTTGTTTACACATGCACATATTATCGACTAAGTACCAAATTCGATCAAAGAGATATTCCATATAATTTAACTTAGTGATATTCTGTAATGGGGGAACAATACTGGCATGACCTTTTTCTTTAAAGAAAAGTAATATAATATAATCGTAGTAATTGAAATTGACAAATATTACATGCAAATTCTTAAATAATTACATACAATTAATAATTACACAGAGTTCATAAACTTTTGGGAGTGTGACATAGTGTGACTGACTGTCCTCCGAAATCTACTGTTTATAAAATTTTGAGTGTGACAAAGTGTGACATACAATAGGTCCTCCGAAAACCATAGTTTATAGAATTTAAACAGGCTGGGAGTTCTTCGTAAACCACAGGTTAGAAGTATGACATTAACTTTTCTTTAAATTGAAGTTTATCAAATGTTGAAGTGTGACCTTTAATCATATTTGTTTTATGATAATGTTTAAACATGTTAATGAATATTTCTGACTTGTATTGCATACCTAATAAACATGATCCGTATTCTACTTGTTGTCAATCGCTTTTACCAAACCTGAATATACAGTCAAACCTGTGTTAGTGATCACCTCTATTAAGCAACCATTTGTCTAAAATAGCCACATTCTTTATTCACCATTTTCATAATTTTAGTTTTTATCAATCTGTATCTAGCAGTCACCTGTCTTAAGGGGTCATTTTTGCCATTTTCCTTGAGTGGCTGCTTAAGACAGGTTTGACTGTATGTAATAGGTACAAAAACCATCATGAACAAAAAGTGCACATACAACGTATGATATTAAATTTTGTTGTCTTTTTTATTTTACATCTGTTGCAAACATGATACCAATACAAAGCGTGTACAAGTCACAGATGAGTGTTTTGATTAAAATCTTAGAGAAGTTGCGGAATCATTTGTAACAAAGAGACCAAGGCTGTCTCAGAATGGAACCATGAATAGAATTGTAATGAAAAATTATTGCATAAAATGCCTCGGGACTTTTTGAGGGAGGGACTCAAATCCGTAGAATCGCAATCGCGCACGAATACATATGAGATGTGTTAGATCCGGTTAGCTCTGAGTCTCGGTCAGTAGCGCGTCTGACTATCAATCCACACCCAGTCTGTAAGTCACACCCAACCACCTGTGATAATTGATATATGACATTGCGTCTCATTGCCATTCGTCTCTCATCGCCGATTCATTTTTTTTTCTATGGATAGCTTAGAAGTTATATGGCATTTTCTATGTCAGAAGAAAATTATATATATGCCATGGACGATAATAATTATGGGGATTAGGGCATTTTAACATCTTAAACACTAGTATACACGCCACATTTGCCTTTTCCTTCAGCCGGAAAAGTGGCCGGATCAGCCGGAACCTGGCCGGGTTTTAGTAGTACCCGGGAGAGAAATCGGCCAAGGAAGTAGGTCAACATTTGCAGATGGTCATAACGTTCAAGGTAAAAAAGAATGTTATATTTTGAAAATTCTGAGTGATTTTATTGGCTGAGAAAGAAGAACAACATCTAATCTATATTTTTCTCATTTGTAGATTTGTTTTTTGTGTGTCCATTTTCTATTTCTATTTATTTATTGATATTCTAATTGTAATTGTAAATCGTCTCATGGTTTTGTTTGAGTATTTAGCGTCATGTGTATGCCATCCAGGGCTAACAGACGATCAGTTAGTCTAACCACTATTTTCTGGGGTATTAGAAGTTTAACCAGTACCCAAGCACATCATCTCCACAAATAACGTATAACTTTCCCAATTGAATCAGTGGTGAGAGACGGATGACACATGTGTCAAGTTCTTTCAACATAGCTGCAAGCAATGCACACTTGCACCAAAACTTTAACGCTGGTGGGACATGGACGCCGTAAATGTGTGTTGTATAATATTACACACTGTGCAGTTTGAACAAGTTTCCATTGACTGCACGAGAATATCATGTGTAGTCGCATCTACATACACAGCCGGTAATTGGCACGAGTAATGGTTGTGCATCATAGGCGTAGGGGGGGGGGGGGGGGGGGGGGGTATTTAAGATTTTGAAAACATACTGATGTACATCTACAATAAATGAAAGTATGGACACTTTCACTTCTAGTGGGACAATACATATTAGTAATATGAATAGGAAAGCATTTATAAATATGTGACAACAAACAACGTAAGTAGCATTTTACTTTCTTAAATCACGGATCATAACTTTACTTTATTTGCACCATAGAATTCGATATTTCTTTGTCTGCAGCTATCTTTCAAACGTGGCCATTAATTTTAGTTTCGATGTCTTTCCATAAATTATAGTGTGTATATACGTAATACCAAAGGTAAACAACTCCAGATACCTTGTTAAATTATCCGACATTATAAGACTGTAAAAGTTATCTCTCTTTGACTACACGTGGTTGCGGATTGTGCATAATATGGACTTTTGAATATATTTTAATATCCGCACATTTCAATTAAAGACAATCAGGCGAATAAAACTCAATTTTGCGTATCTCATTTGCCGAAAACGCTCGATTATTATTTTTCCTTTATGTCTTCAAGCTGTTTTTAACTTGTGACTCCAAATAAACAGCCATTAATAACTATATAAGAATATAGGACTGGTCGGCCCGGTGTCAGTTTAACCTGATCTGGTGGTGGTGGTGGTGATGGTGTGTTTGTGTGGGTGGTTGTGTGTGTGTGTGTGGGGGGGGGGGGGGCATTATACCATGGGCCTTGCTCATGATTCCTAAGTGGGGCACCCTTAGATTAGAAATAGGTCTCAGGCAAAAATTGATAAGGCAATATTGAACTTGAATAGTGTTTAAACCAGTGACTTAATTAATTGTTTATAATCCTCTAGATTATCCCTTTACTTCATATAGACGCATTTGGACACCTCTAATATTGAAAGCATTAGATCACCACGTATCAGCAATGGGTGAATTATGTTTATATTAACTAACAGAGTGGAAAACAGTGCAGGAAGTGTTCAGATTACTCGTTACGAGCAATCTGAACTCTTCCTGCACTGTTTTCAATGACCTTCTGTGATTGGTGCGGGAAAACGGGTATCTATGGAGTAAAGGGTTAAACATATTATTGCCAATATAAGTATACATGTAAACAACAAACGGCCCGGCTGGGTCACAGGTTCTCTCAGATTAGATTCGGCCATTTTCTTATAATTGTTCACAATTCAATTGGCACTATGGCTATGTAAAACGATTATCGAGATTACCACAATACATGCATTGGTTGTTTATATTACAAGATGGGACACGAAAAGAAACAGCTAAAGGAGAGAAAAAAAGAATTTCACTAACGGACAGACTGGTAGAAAGACAAGATAACATATATGTCTATGTTTAAACCGATGTAAACAACACATATGATGTTTTATTATTGATTCAAACTCGTATAAAGTTTAGTGTTTAGGTTACTAAGTACGATTGGATCAAAATATAAATACAAAGGGGGTGGAGCTTAAAAATTAAATACACACTCATGTTATACATAATATTAAACATGAACATTTAGGTAATTAGACTATCAAAAAACTCATTATTGTTCAGCGAGATCCCCTCCAAGCTCTCCCGTCCAGGTTACAGCAACCCGCGAGACTCCAACTTGGGAGACAACAGCTTCTTCTCCACCGCCCTCAGCGTCGACGGGGATGAAAAAATCTAAAAGCAAGTCATCATCAGCTGCATCTCAAAGAAGCAAGGTATGGAAAAAAGAAATTCATGTTGATTTCGTGTTTGATTGCATCAATGTTTGATACCAAAATAACCAATTTAACAAATTTTGAAAGTAGAAAATTTACACCTAAGATAAAATGATCCAATTTAATGTACTGGAATAATGAACGACAATTAGGTCAGCGACTTACATACATATATGTTTACTGGTAAATAAATGCATAATACATAATTTAGTGTTTTTTTTCCTCAGTAGATTTCAGCCAAATATAGCAATAACTGACACAACAACCATAAGGTAATGGATGAGTTTTGGCCTGATCATACACAGTTACATGTATGTTATATATACTGTTATGGCCCTTACCGGTAAATTGTCAAAATTTAACAATTTTTTTTCATAAAAATGTCTTTATTAATTAATTTGTTGGTAAAATACTTGGTTGGTTCAATATGATATACTAAAAGAGAAAATCCAATGCGTCAAGAGGGCATGTGGAGCAGGCACTTGAACCACCCCCACCCCCACTTTCCCTACCCCATAAAATAAAAATAAAATGGAATTAATTGTAACAATAAAAGTTTGAAAAGGTATATCTGCTCCCCAATAGTTCAAATGGCCATGCCCTTCTCTGGTAGACAGAAATCTGAGATCATTCTTTATGGCAAATAGCATGTAATGTAGCGTACATGTAAAAAGTACATTTTAGGTGATCTGTACAGCTTAGGCTTTTATTATCCTTCTAGTGTAGTCAGGACTGGTTAGCTCAGTCGGTAGCACATCTGACTGCCAATCTAGAGGTTGGGATTTTGAACCTCCGCAACATAATTATTATATGCATGTATGACATTTGTCCCATTGTCATTCATCTCTCATCACGGCTTCAAGTGGGAAACTTTCTAAGATATGAGGAAAGAGTGGTTAGGTTAACTGATCGATTGATAGCCCTCAATGGCTTAAAAATGACACTAAATATTCATACAAAACAAATTATGACCTTTTTGATTGAAATGATCACTAAATGTTATTTCTGTACCATCTTGTTTTGACATTTGTATTCCTTAATGCTACTATTGAGTGTGAAATAAAACATTTAAGTCAGTTTGCAGTATCTAACAGGACGTGTAGTGTACTTCTACTTGTATGTAAAATAAAAAAATACAACTACTGTTATTATTCACCTACACTATAGGGAGCAGAAACTACTCCTAGAACAGCCGAGGTTTCCAAAACAAGCACACCCAGGTTCTCACAAGCAGAACTCCGCAGAGTCAAGGAAGAAGAACAAAGGTTGAAAAAGAAACAGGAAATGAAAAAGTGAGTTATTGAGTGTTTTCGTATTTGAAATGAAATCATATTTAATCTATTAAAGCTCCTTTCTTATTAATCAGGCCCGATTAGCTCAGTCGGTTACGCGTCTGACTATCAATCCAGGGGTTGTGAGTTTCAATCCCCGCCCAGCAATAGTCTCCGTGATGATTGATATATGACATTATGTCTCATTATCATTTGTCTCTCACCACTGATTCAAGTGGGGAAGTTATCAGTTACTTGCGGAGATGGGGTGTGCTCGAGTACTGGTTAACCTTTTAGGATCCCAGGAAACGCAGTTAGGTTAACTGATCATATGTTAGCCCTCGATGGCATAAAAATGACGCTAAATATTCAATCAATCAAACTTTCTTATTTTACTTTCATTTGAAAAAAAATCAATCTGTTTGAGGTGTAATTATAAATATGGACATAATTTATATAAGTTATATATGTTATGGTGTTTGAGAGTTGTTCCCACTCTAAAGCAGGGGAATTGTATAATGTTGATACTGAATAATGTTTGGCTGGTTTAAATTTTACAATATTGGACAGACAAAGTAGGATACATGGCAGAATCCATAAAAAATATGGCTGGGTTATTTCCCTTGTTTGTTAAATTGGGTTATTAACAAGCTTGCTGTATTACACCGACAGGCGAAAAAAACAATTACCACAAATTAAAGTCTAATCGTAACAAATATGTTAAATTATGTATTGTTATATAAGACTTCCAATTTTATTTTGGTGACTTTCATTTTGATATACATATAGTTTTGAACTGTTTACAAATCTGGTTATGTTGATAATCATAAGTGGAGCACAAGTTCAAATACTATTGTTTATATGAGACATTAAATTTAAACATAGAATATCGATTGAAAATGATCAACTTACGATTATATTGTAACACATAACACCATAGCTATGTGATGAATGGATTAAACTTTCTAAATGATATATATTTAAAACATACCATGGGTAGTTTTTTGTTACAGATATTTTCTCTCTATAAGGGATGGCATCCCTTATGGGAAGATGTCTGTAACAAAAAAATACTTATTAACAATTGTCATTAAAAGAATAACATTTGTGTAAATGCTATGTTCTGTAAACTTGAAATTGTAACATTGTAATATATTGTAATGTATTGTAATACAAAATAAAAAAAATTACAAAAAAAAAAGTGGAGCAGATGGTCTAGTGGTGACAGTGTGGTAGAGCATCAAACCTGGGGCAAAAAATCAGAAGGTCATGGATTTGATCCTCCACCAGTCCACAGCCATGCACATGGTATTCACATGAGCAAGTCACTTTATCTGTATATGCTTAGTACTGGTTCTATCCAGGAAGGAAGACATTTTGCGAGATTTGTCCAAGATTTAAGAACTTTTGTAAAATGATTACAAATTGTGTAATATATGTTTAGGTCGATGGCTACCAAGTATGAGTTGCACTTTTTTTTCTATGTTATTGCATATTGTATTCCATTTTAAATTGATGATTTTACTTGAATGGCTTGTTTTGTTACTGGAATTTCTTTTTTTGTTACTGGAATGATTTGTTTTGTTACTGGAATGACTTGTTTTATTACTTGTACTTGTTTTGTTACTGGAATGATTTGTTTTGTTTCCAGAATTACTTGTTTTGTTACTGGAATGATTTGTTTTGTTACTGGAATGATTTGTTTTGTTACTGGAATTACTTGTTTTGTTACTGGAATGAATTGTTTTGTTACTGGAATGACTTGTTTTGTTACTGGAATGACTTGTTTTGTTACCACATTTTCATACTCAAATATAAAATAATATTTACTTTTGTCTGTACTTTACAAAGTGTATTTGATTGTAAATTAAACAGAAAGTGAACAGAATTATCTATTTACTTTTAACAGTGAGTGAACATCCAGATCTTTATAATTCTGTTAAATCTTAAGTATGGAGGAAGGTAAATCAACCGTGACTGAGTATTCTAGGGTGCCGTCTTAAGATTACTTACCTCTCACCTCTTAGGTCATATTTCTAGTCATTCTTGCTCAAAAAACTTTATGTGAGAAAGTTTGCCAGTTACTTTAGGATAGTGGTTCTACTCAGATTCATTCTGAGGTATTCCTCTTAGAATAAAACTGGATATGCTTTAATCTGAAATGGCTTTAAACCCCAGTCAAAAAAATAGATAAATAAAATATTGCATATGGTTCCACTTGCATTGATTAAAGAATATTTAAGTAATCAGTCAACAAAACTCACTAAAATTTAAAAGTATGTAAGTAAAACTTACGAAAATATTGGTGATACAGATGCCGGACATCTGCTTCACCCTTTCACACTTTCTTAAGTTCTAATTAAATACTTTCAAACTTTACTGGATTTTGACTGGTTACTTAACCATTCCTAAACAATGTCATTAAAACCATGTGCAGATGTACAGGAATCAGTCTAAAATCTTGATCGTCTGGGAGCTTTTCTTAAATGTAAGTTTTTATGTAAACATGTTGGTGAAACAGATGCTGTGTACCTGAAAATTGGTTGAATAAAGTCATTAAACAGTATGACTCCATTAATTTTGATTTCCAGTTGCAGTCTCATTGTTAAACTTTTTTTCTTGTTGATTTATTTACAAGTATCCATATTTGGTTTTGTAATTGCACTTCGTTTACGCTTGGCATGGCATAAAAAAATTCATGGTTTAGAAACTGTTTCGTTTGCTACATCTCAACTTATGTGATTCATCATTTATTTATGTTCGTATTCCATTTCAAAACACCCTTTAGATTAATATTGTAGATATTTATTATAGGATTTCAATTTTATTCCTATAAATTTTGATTGAATATAATTTTATAATTTTGATAAAAATGTTTAATTGTTTAAAAAGAATTTTGATCACATTAGAATGTAAAACTGAATTAAATCAGCATCTAAAAGGCATGATTTTGGTGAATTATGCAATAAACCCCATTCAAAATTAAAAAAAAAAAAAAATATAATATTATAAGCCATTTTAAAATACTTTCGAAATGAATATTGTGATTTAATTAAATATAGAAAGAAATCCTTGTGGGACTTATTTTTATATTGTTATACTATGAATTTAATTTCAGAATGCCGGAGTTTGGGAATGCTGTGGAAGGGGTGATAGAGAATTCCCTGCTCAATATCCTCACCGAAGCCCTGGAAGGAGAGTTCAACATTGCCGCACGCCCGAGGTTCATAGCACTGCCAAAGCGGAATGGATCCTCATCCAGTAAAGCCCACAAGTTTTAATGAGTTTTGATTGGATTATAACAAATTCGTTTGACAAGTACCAGACATGTGATTGGTTGCGTTTTTGCTGATTTGAAACACAAATGATTGGTTGAATCTTCGCTGATTTAAAACACTCATGATTGGTTGAATCTTCGCTGATTTAAAACACAAATGGTTGGTCAAATCTTGATTGATGTGAAACACAAATGATTTGTTAAACATAAAACACAGAAAAACACTATTTATTTATACACTGGACATTTTATGATAAAAATGATGTCGTGTGACTGTGTTAATCTTCTAACATTATTGTTAAATATATTATATATTTTATAAAAATTCATTTCAACATTCTTTTCTTGTGCTATCTTACATGACTGGAATGTGTGAGACAGGAATGTGTGAGGAATGACTGCTAGAAGTGACTGAGGATATTTGTAAAATTGAATGATTGATTTAAAAATTAAAAATAAAATAGTTGCCTTGCAAAATGTATATATTTTCTTTATGCTTTCATAAACACATGATAAATGAATAAATAAATTAACGTGGGAAATTTTGTACAGTAGAAAAGTGTGGAAATATTTTATAATTTTTTTTTTTCATGAAATTCACAGATTTTTGTTTTTCATTCTCAATATCTTCACTCAACTGTGGAATTAATATATTTTCCTCCTCAACGTGAATTTTAAATTGTAGTTAAATATACATTGTCATGCAACTTCTAACATTTTTTTAGTGCCACTCCCTTCAAAGAATGGTGAAGGAACAATTAAGTGTTGATATTTGTCAACATTGGTCAAATTTTACAGGAGTTATGGCCCCTCTTTGAATTTTTTTTTTTTTTTTTGTTGAAAAATTGGTTTCTTATTAATAGCAGGTGCATTTGTTGTCGACAGACATATTCTAGTTTAAGTAATTTTTCTTCACCTGTTTCTAACCCTCACTGACACTGCATTTCAATGTCATCTAAAACAAAGGTTTAGGTGAATTCTCTTGTGATGTCATTGCGCCCATGTTTGAGTCAGTTTTCCAGTTTAATACTTTGTTTTTATGTTTCATGAGGCTGTAGGACCAACCTTTTTTTTCTATTGGACAATAAACTTTTTTTTTTAGTATCAGGCGAGCGAGTTAGAACCATCATTGCCCACTTGTTTGTTAAACATTCCCCTATTTATAATATACTGAACAGCTAATCAGCTATGTTTCATTTTATGTACCTGACATTTTATGTTTTTAGTAAATAAGACCACTACTATGGAAAATCCATGCATAATTGTCAGTTTATATATTAAACAAAATTTTATAACGCCACTCAATATTTTGACGAAGATATTAAATATACAAAGGTGGCGAATTAGCTGTTCCATTCAGTATTGTCCTTTTTTTTATATAGATATATATGTACATATGATTCATAATTCATGCTTATTCTTAACAGGTGTATAAAGCTGAAATGTCTGTGATATTTATATGCATGTACTGAAATATTTATTTCATATATTTTCAATGTTTGTTATATAAAAAAAAAATCGTTGTTTACACATGCACATATTATCGACTAAGTACCAAATTCGATCAAAGAGATATTCCATATAATTTAACTTAGTGATATTCTGTAATGGGGGAACAATACTGGCATGACCTTTTTCTTTAAAGAAAAGTAATATAATATAATCGTAGTAATTGAAATTGACAAATATTACATGCAAATTCTTAAATAATTACATACAATTAATAATTACACAGAGTTCATAAACTTTTGGGAGTGTGACATAGTGTGACTGACTGTCCTCCGAAATCTACTGTTTATAAAATTTTGAGTGTGACAAAGTGTGACATACAATAGGTCCTCCGAAAACCATAGTTTATAGAATTTAAACAGGCTGGGAGTTCTTCGTAAACCACAGGTTAGAAGTATGACATTAACTTTTCTTTAAATTGAAGTTTATCAAATGTTGAAGTGTGACCTTTAATCATATTTGTTTTATGATAATGTTTAAACATGTTAATGAATATTTCTGACTTGTATTGCATACCTAATAAACATGATCCGTATTCTACTTGTTGTCAATCGCTTTTACCAAACCTGAATATACAGTCAAACCTGTGTTAGTGATCACCTCTATTAAGCAACCATTTGTCTAAAATAGCCACATTCTTTATTCACCATTTTCATAATTTTAGTTTTTATCAATCTGTATCTAGCAGTCACCTGTCTTAAGGGGTCATTTTTGCCATTTTCCTTGAGTGGCTGCTTAAGACAGGTTTGACTGTATGTAATAGGTACAAAAACCATCATGAACAAAAAGTGCACATACAACGTATGATATTAAATTTTGTTGTCTTTTTTATTTTACATCTGTTGCAAACATGATACCAATACAAAGCGTGTACAAGTCACAGATGAGTGTTTTGATTAAAATCTTAGAGAAGTTGCGGAATCATTTGTAACAAAGAGACCAAGGCTGTCTCAGAATGGAACCATGAATAGAATTGTAATGAAAAATTATTGCATAAAATGCCTCGGGACTTTTTGAGGGAGGGACTCAAATCCGTAGAATCGCAATCGCGCACGAATACATATGAGATGTGTTAGATCCGGTTAGCTCTGAGTCTCGGTCAGTAGCGCGTCTGACTATCAATCCACACCCAGTCTGTAAGTCACACCCAACCACCTGTGATAATTGATATATGACATTGCGTCTCATTGCCATTCGTCTCTCATCGCCGATTCATTTTTTTTTCTATGGATAGCTTAGAAGTTATATGGCATTTTCTATGTCAGAAGAAAATTATATATATGCCATGGACGATAATAATTATGGGGATTAGGGCATTTTAACATCTTAAACACTAGTATACACGCCACATTTGCCTTTTCCTTCAGCCGGAAAAGTGGCCGGATCAGCCGGAACCTGGCCGGGTTTTAGTAGTACCCGGGAGAGAAATCGGCCAAGGAAGTAGGTCAACATTTGCAGATGGTCATAACGTTCAAGGTAAAAAAGAATGTTATATTTTGAAAATTCTGAGTGATTTTATTGGCTGAGAAAGAAGAACAACATCTAATCTATATTTTTCTCATTTGTAGATTTGTTTTTTGTGTGTCCATTTTCTATTTCTATTTATTTATTGATATTCTAATTGTAATTGTAAATCGTCTCATGGTTTTGTTTGAGTATTTAGCGTCATGTGTATGCCATCCAGGGCTAACAGACGATCAGTTAGTCTAACCACTATTTTCTGGGGTATTAGAAGTTTAACCAGTACCCAAGCACATCATCTCCACAAATAACGTATAACTTTCCCAATTGAATCAGTGGTGAGAGACGGATGACACATGTGTCAAGTTCTTTCAACATAGCTGCAAGCAATGCACACTTGCACCAAAACTTTAACGCTGGTGGGACATGGACGCCGTAAATGTGTGTTGTATAATATTACACACTGTGCAGTTTGAACAAGTTTCCATTGACTGCACGAGAATATCATGTGTAGTCGCATCTACATACACAGCCGGTAATTGGCACGAGTAATGGTTGTGCATCATAGGCGTAGGGGGGGGGGGGGGTATTTAAGATTTTGAAAACATACTGATGTACATCTACAATAAATGAAAGTATGGACACTTTCACTTCTAGTGGGACAATACATATTAGTAATATGAATAGGAAAGCATTTATAAATATGTGACAACAAACAACGTAAGTAGCATTTTACTTTCTTAAATCACGGATCATAACTTTACTTTATTTGCACCATAGAATTCGATATTTCTTTGTCTGCAGCTATCTTTCAAACGTGGCCATTAATTTTAGTTTCGATGTCTTTCCATAAATTATAGTGTGTATATACGTAATACCAAAGGTAAACAACTCCAGATACCTTGTTAAATTATCCGACATTATAAGACTGTAAAAGTTATCTCTCTTTGACTACACGTGGTTGCGGATTGTGCATAATATGGACTTTTGAATATATTTTAATATCCGCACATTTCAATTAAAGACAATCAGGCGAATAAAACTCAATTTTGCGTATCTCATTTGCCGAAAACGCTCGATTATTATTTTTCCTTTATGTCTTCAAGCTGTTTTTAACTTGTGACTCCAAATAAACAGCCATTAATAACTATATAAGAATATAGGACTGGTCGGCCCGGTGTCAGTTTAACCTGATCTGGTGGTGGTGGTGGTGATGGTGTGTTTGTGTGGGTGGTTGTGTGTGTGTGTGTGGGGGGGGGGGGGGGGGCATTATACCATGGGCCTTGCTCATGATTCCTAAGTGGGGCACCCTTAGATTAGAAATAGGTCTCAGGCAAAAATTGATAAGGCAATATTGAACTTGAATAGTGTTTAAACCAGTGACTTAATTAATTGTTTATAATCCTCTAGATTATCCCTTTACTTCATATAGACGCATTTGGACACCTCTAATATTGAAAGCATTAGATCACCACGTATCAGCAATGGGTGAATTATGTTTATATTAACTAACAGAGTGGAAAACAGTGCAGGAAGTGTTCAGATTACTCGTTACGAGCAATCTGAACTCTTCCTGCACTGTTTTCAATGACCTTCTGTGATTGGTGCGGGAAAACGGGTATCTATGGAGTAAAGGGTTAAACATATTATTGCCAATATAAGTATACATGTAAACAACAAACGGCCCGGCTGGGTCACAGGTTCTCTCAGATTAGATTCGGCCATTTTCTTATAATTGTTCACAATTCAATTGGCACTATGGCTATGTAAAACGATTATCGAGATTACCACAATACATGCATTGGTTGTTTATATTACAAGATGGGACACGAAAAGAAACAGCTAAAGGAGAGAAAAAAAGAATTTCACTAACGGACAGACTGGTAGAAAGACAAGATAACATATATGTCTATGTTTAAACCGATGTAAACAACACATATGATGTTTTATTATTGATTCAAACTCGTATAAAGTTTAGTGTTTAGGTTACTAAGTACGATTGGATCAAAATATAAATACAAAGGGGGTGGAGCTTAAAAATTAAATACACACTCATGTTATACATAATATTAAACATGAACATTTAGGTAATTAGACTATCAAAAAACTCATTATTGTTTACGCATGCGCAATGCATCGTAAACATGACTGCGTCTCGATTTTACTATTTCCTTTAACGAATAGTTTCGCCAGTTTTCTATCCCAACAGAAATATTACTAATCCCGTTGGCCATTTTACAATTTAATTACATACATGTTAAACAAGCGCATCAGTTATCTTAAGTCTGACTTCGGTTAAAACCATACCCAGAAGGTGCCGGAAATTGAAAGTGGAGTTTACATGTTTGTCCCGTTTAATGTCAATGTTATGACCACAAAGCCATGTCCCGGCTGCTTGTTGATACGCCGTGTCTATTGAAATGCAGATTAATGGCCCGAGTTTACACAAACAAACTGTCCGTATTTGGTTAGGACTAATGCCCATCTTTTATGAAATAATAAGTTTTGTTTGTAGAAGGAGTAGGTATACTTAGAAGTGATGTTTTGATGTAAGAAAGACGGAGATGGTAGTTCTGTTACCGTTCCTTCCTGACCTCCTACCGACCAGTCTGCCTCTCCGACCAGTCTGCCTCTCCGACCAATCTGCCTCCTCGACCAGTTCGCCTCGTGCGTATTGGAATATTTAATTAATTTTAATTTTAATTTTGATTTAGGGCCAAACCTGTCTTAAGAACCGACCAGTCTGTCTCCTGCGTATTGGAATATCTAATTAATTTTAATTTTGATTTAGAGCCAAACCTGTCTTAAGAAGCCATTCAGGAAAATGAGCAAATATGACCCTTTAAGGCAGGTGGCTGCTTCATACAGGTTGATTAAGACTAAAATATAAAAAATAATAAATAGTGATTGTGGCTGTTTACGACAAGTGGTTGTTTAATAGAGGGCATGTGGCCTCTTACACAGGTATCACTGTATTTATGTAGATGCAAGGCAGACTGAAATCGGTTCGTTCGTGTTTTGTCTTTCGATATTCAGCTTAAAACTAACCCTAATGTTAAACTTAGTTACCTCTTAGATTGAAAAGTTACATAATTAAATATCGATTGGCGAACGGCGAATAAGAAACAAAATTTGATCTGCTGTTATTCAAGCATATTTGACCTTTTACAGTTGTATGTAACACATTGAATTTTACGTTTAGCTGTTCACTGATTTAAAATAAGAACAAAAACAAAAGAAAAAAATAAAAACAACCCACAAACACTTATCAGTGAAAGGTGTTGTAATTAAGTGTATGCATGTGCTAGGGAAGGTCGTGCATGTGCATGCAATTAGTCAACCAGTTGTGTGCGTGATGCGTGTGTATGAAAGAGAGCGCGGGCGTAATGGTATAACATCGGAGATATAAATACAGATATAATATACTGAAAACAAAAATGAAATGCATGTCTTTGTTTATATGGTGTTTTTACTTAAATGATTTTCAAATAAAAGAAACAATCAAATGTTCATTTAATTCTATAATTATTGGTGAATATAACCTCAGAGTTTCATTTAAATTTCCAACGCATATGGTTACTGGTACAGCCGGGACCGCCGTAGTAACGACATAATCGCTTAATTTCAAAGTCAAGCCAGTATCGTGCATGGCCACACATTGTCGTTTACGTGGTGTTATTGTTATTCATATTCTCTAATTCCAAACTCGTGCAGTCGGTTTCTCACAGTACCGACATATTAATTAAAATTTTGATATCAAACAAAAGGGCTTGATTGTTTTTTTGGTAGTAAACTTTTTCTATTTTGAATTCAAAGAAATGAAGTAATCTTAAGCTTACAATTAATTAATAAATAAATAAAGTAATAACATTCTTAGTTTGAGTAAGAAATATTCGCTATGAAAATTTCACCACCCATTGATAATTTTACTTCTCCGTCTTTTTACATAAAATATATATTTCTAGGCTTTGTTAAAACTAGTACTCTTCATTTTCTGTTAAAATTTAATATTTCGGCGTAAAATTCAACATTTTTCGTTTCTAATCCGTTACCATTTAAATTCCGGCAGAAGAACAATGATGAATTATTGATATATCAGATATAGTCACCTTTTTACCAGCCTTACTTTAAAACCAAAACTAGTAATTTAAGAGACAGTAAAGTTACCGCCCGAAATGTCAGCCGTGTCTTTGAAATGATATAAAATACTGCCCTTAAATCAATGGTGCCATAAAAGAAACAAAACCCTTCAAAAATAGTAAAAAATAACCCCGTATACTCGAAATGCTCAGTTGTGCCTTTTGACCCCTCAACCCGAACTGCATGTGCGTGGGTGTTTGCTATCGTGTAAATTATCTTTTTATGCAAACGAAAAAACTTTATCAGATGACACGTACTTACTGCTTGCTCAATATGTTGTAGTTGTAATTGTAAGGTGTTTAGCGTCGCTTTCAACAATTCAACAGTTGTCGGTTATATCGCTACCACACTAGGGTACCATGCCACAGAGACACTGTCACCCCACCCAGTTAAATTATACTGAAACTGGTCCGACCAGACCTAGAACTATCCTCTAAATGCTGAGCGCCAAGCGAGGAAGCGTCCAGTCCCAATTTCCAAGCCTTATGGTAGAGCACCGAACCCATGATCGAAGGGTCATGTGTTCGATCCTCCACCACGACTATGTGTGGTGTTCTTGAGCAAGACACATTTTCCGCATATGCTTTGTACTGGTTCTACCCAGGAAGACTTCGAGCGTGATATGTCTAATTTGTAAGGACTTGTTTCACAATCGAAGTAAAATAAATAAGTTTAAGCTAAACATATAATAAAACATAAAAATATAGAAGGTATATAACTCTTAATTCCTTGGTATCACCAAACCAACAATTACTATATTGTATTGATATGTATGTAGCTGCATTCTCAACATACTTTCGTGCGTATTACGACGATTTTTTTTACTTTACTTCAGATTATAAGATACTGTTAAATTTTCAAAGCACCGGACCGAGCGATCGGGCAACCTCGGCGAAGTCCATAAATTCGATAATACCGGAAGATGACGGAACTAGCCGAGTATGTACGATTGCGGATCGGCTGGTTGAATACTAATATATAATCGCGACACACTTTTTAAAGCCTATTTCAAGGTGGGAATTGAACCCAAAAACTCCCATACTTCAGGAGGACAAAGCTTCAACACTTCACCACAATCGTAGCCCCTAAAATGAGCCTTTAATTTGTAAACGATCAATATTTTATATATGTGCCGTAGCCAAGGACATATGAAACCAGTATAGAATTTAAACACAACAGTAATATTTAGAATTTTCTCAGACAATCAATGTAGTATTTTGGCAGTAGATCATGTGAAAGATGACCATTTTAACACAGCGAACGGTTGACTTTTGTATCCATTTGAACTATACCACTTTCTCTAAATATGATTTATATCCAAAAAACTGTAGTATGTAACATTCAAGTGTTATATTAATATAAAATAATTCAAAATTATTAATTGTTTAATTGAGAGAGTGAGTGGTTGAGTAAATGACTGGCGGTGGTTTAGTGAGTGAGTGAGTGGTTGAGTGAGTGAGTGGTTGAGTAAATGACTGGCGGTGGTTTCGTGAGTGAGAGGTTTGGTGAGTGGTTGAGTAAATGACTGGCGGTGGTTTAGTGAGTGAGAGGTTTGGTGAGTGGTTGAGTGAATGACTGGCGGTGGTTTAGTGAGTGAGTGGTTTGGTGAGTGGTTGAGTAAATGACTGGCGGTGGTTTAGTGAGTGAGAGGTTTGGTGAGTGGTTGAGTGAATGACTGGCGGTGGTTTAGTGAGTGAGTGGTTTGGTGAGTGGTTGAGTAAATGACTGGCGGTGGTTTAGTGAGTGAGAGGTTTGGTGAGTGGTTGAGTGAATGACTGGCGGTGGTTTAGTGAGTGAGTGGTTTGGTGAGTGGTTGAGTAAATGACTGGCGGTTGTGTAGTGAGTGAGAGGTTTGGTGAGTGGTTGAGTGAATGAGTGAGTGAGTGAGTGAGTGAGTGGCGGTGGTTTAGTGGTTAAGTGATTGAGTAAGTGAGTGGTTGAGTGGGTGGTTGAGTGAGTGAGTGGTTGAGTGAGTGAGTGAGTGGCGGTGGTTTAGTGGTTAAGTGGTTGAGTAAGTGAGTGGTTGAGTAAGTGAGTGGTTGAGTGAGTAGTTGAGTGAGCGAGTGAGTGAGTGGCGGTGGTTTAGTGGTTAAGTAAATGAGTAAGTGAGTGGTTGAGCTGTTGAATGGTTGAGTGAGTGAGTGAGTGAGTGGTTGAGTGAGTGGTTGAGTGAGTAGTTGAGTGAGCGAGTGAGTGAGTGGTGGTGGTTAAGTGGTTAAGTAAATGAGTAAGTGAGTGGTTGAGCTGTTGAATGGTTGTGTGGTTGAGTGAGTGAGTGAGTTGTTGAGTGAGTGAGTGAGTGAGTGAGTGAGTGAGTGAGTGAGTGAGTGAGTGGCGGTGGTTTAGTGGTTAAGTGATTGAGTAAGTGAGTGGTTGAGCTGTTGAATGGTTGAGTGAGTGAGTGAGTGAGTGAGTGAGTGAGTGGTTGAGTGGTTGAGTGAGTGAGTGGTTGAGTGAGTGAGTGGCGGTGGTTTAGTGGTTAAGTGGTTGAGTAAGTGAGTGGTTGAGTGAGTGGCTGAGTGAGTAGTTGAGTGAGCGAGTGGCAGTGGTTTAGTGGTTAAGTAAATGAGTAAGTGAGTGGTTGAGCTGTTGAATGGTTGAGTGAGTGAGTGAGTGGTTGAGTGAATAGTTGAGTGAGCGAGTGAGTGAGTGGCGGTGGTTTAGTGGTTAAGTAAATGAGTAAGTGAGTGGTTGAGCTGTTGAATGGTTGAGTGAGTGAGTGATTGAGTGAGTGAGTGGTTGAGTGAGTGAGTGGTTGAGCTGTTGAATGGTTTAGTGGTTAAGTGAGGGAGTGGTTGAGTAAGACAAATAGTCAGTCACACGAGCTCTAACGGATTTTCTCTAGAAGGTCAAGGAAACTTTGTAAACCGAACCAGAGATTTTGCTGCGTCGTCCTGCCTTGATTACTTAATGTCTTACTTCTCTTGTTTTATCGTTTCGGAGTTGGAAACAGTCAAGTCGACAAAGCAATCGAGATCTTATCATCAAATGAGAACTGACGTAAGTTAGCGCTGTCTGAACATATGTAACAATGATTTTGATTGGTCCTGTCAGGCACACGTGCTGTAGGTATTTGTTTATCTTTTTCGCCATCTGCAGGAGACAGGTGAAGTACACTTTTTCTTGTAGGTAAACTATCAAGCATCAATTCCGGAAACAAGTTGCATTGTGGTTAAACAGATTACTACTATTTTTATGAAATCATAAAACGCTTGCAATGTGCCAGTAGATTAACAGATAGTGATCGCAAATAACAGAAACACGGTACCTACTGCAGGAAGTGATTATGCATTTGTAAAGTGTGTGTGTGTGGTGGGGGGGGGGGGGTGTGGGGGGGGGGGGGGGGGTGCGGGGTAACGTTTACTTACTAGTCATGGAGATCAGCATTGGACTTGCGACCATGTTTTTTTTTATTCTAGACATTGAAAAAATATTGATATGTGCTCATATCCCACTAACTCCATTGCAGCATCAGATTGTTGTTTTTTTGGTTGAGATGGGGGTGTGGATTGGGGGTCTTCCACGGCCGAGTGGTCTAACGAACACGAACCCCTAACCGCTTTGTGAGCAAGTTGATTAGTCACTTGTTGTTTTATGGTGTTTAGCATAACTTTCAGCATATTTTTCAGTTATATCGCAACGTTGTCTACTTGAGACACTATTCCGAGCGCGGTCACACTGGGTTAACATGCCGCAGACACATGGTATGATAACCCTCCCAGTCACATTATACCGACCCCGGGCTGAACAGACCTTTAACTATCCTTTCAATACTGAACGTCCAGTGAGATTCTAGTACCATTTTATTTGGTATGTCCCGACTGCAGATCGAACCTACGACCCCACGACCTTCTGCGTGCTAGGCGGGCGCTCTACCTCTCGACCACCGCTATGAGTTCATTTACTTGTAAAATGACTGTGATTCTGTTCAGATTCATTTGGAGGTCTTCTTCCATCAAAACTGTATAATGCTGTGTAGGCCCTATAACGTGCTAGTTGATTAACTATGATGATTATAACAACTTTATTTGGTGTAAACAAGCTATGTAGATGCTGTCTAAATAAACGTCGGCTATCTGCACATCCAACATGTTTATTAATTTTAGGCTTCCCACCATAAATTATTTGATTACTTGTTTCTTTAAAACTGCCAAATTTAAATAGATACCAAAATTATACCATTGTTTTATGGACACTTCTGTATATCTGAGGTAAAAGTTACAGCAATATTTTGACGTTTTTGCTCCTTTAAGACACGATAAATGTTGAACCGAACGAATATAGAATTATTGTCATCCTCATCGTAGCTCTTAAGTTTGGTTTTCGAAGTCTCTATTGACCACATTTATCTTTTTTTTCTAATGAAACTATGAACGTCAATATTAAATTACACAATTTTCCTTTCAATCTGATTCGAATGCAACCATTTTATTGGCGGCCCAAAATGATGATATCATCGCAATGTCTCGACATTTTCCTCCTACACTAAGATCCGATACATTCTGTGTTTGATATAATTTATTTGCGCAATAAAACCTGCTATTACATTTAATTACGCATATGTAATAATAGACCAAATAAGATATGCAGATCACTTATTTGGATCAAAATTGCCGTATTTTTTATAGGTTCAGAAGCTGAAGTTTTAATCTTATTTATTTTACATTGATTGTGAAACAAGTTATCACAACTTCGGATAAATCATGCTCTAGGTCTTTCTGGGTAGAATCAAATACTAAGCACATACGGATAAAGTGTCATGGACACCATGCATAGCTGTGGCGGAGGATCGAACCTATGACCCTCTGATCCCGGGTCCGATGATTTACCCCTGGACCACGCGGCCACAAGCTAAGTTGTATGAAGACAATGTCCACACGAGTCAGTAGTACATCGCTAACACTAGGCATGATTTTCCACCCAGACAAATTACACTGACATGGAGCCGCCATGTCTTAGACTTGACTTTCCACTAAGTACAGAAGGCCATGTTACGCCGCAAAATGGTAGCAACGCAATTTGACAGTCAGTTCCAAATTTCGACAGCAACATATGCGTTACAATGGTGTATATGATTGCTAAGGATCATGGAATGAAACACATTTTGGCATTTTTGTCATTATCAACATTATCATCAGTAGCATCTTGATCGCAATCGTCATTAAAATTGCCATAATCGTCATTCATCAAGATTATAATCATCATCATCATTTTTATCATTATCATTTTTATCATCATCATCATCGTCGTCGTCATCGTCGCAGCGCCGCCGCCGCCGTCATCGTCATCGTAATGTTTATCATCGTCATCGTCATTTTGTCATCATCGTCATTTTATCATCATCGTCATTTTGTCATCGTCATTTTTGTCATCGTCATCTTCATTTTGTCATCGTCATTTTTACCATCGTCATCGTCAACGTTTTCGTCTTCGTCATCGTCATCGTCTTCGTCCTCATCGTCGTCGTCGTCGTCCGCGTCCTCGTCGTCTTCATCTCCATCTTCGTCGTCATCTTCATTTTTGTCTTCGTTTTCGTCTTCATCTTCATTTTTCATCTTCATCTTCATCTTCATTCTCATCCTCATTTCCATCGTCGCCGTCATCTTCAACGTCGCCGCCATCTTCATCGTCGCCGCCATCTTCATCTTCATGCTCGGCTTAGTCATTACCGTTTTGTGGCATAAAAATATATTTGTAAATCAAGTAAAATTGACCCAGATAAATTGCTCCAGTTTTCATCTTATATATATTTAAATGCATGTTCACATATACAATATCGTTTGTCCTCAAAACCACGGATCTGAGGCCAGTTTCAGTGTTCGTACAAACAAATTGTGACACCTGGGAAAGTTTCATTTTCGCAAATTTAAAAAAAAAGATACTATTTACGAGGCTTTCTTACGTTCGTAGAATGATGTAAGCGAAACACTAAATGGATGTTTCGACATTTTTATTTTACACTGAGAAGTTCGTTAGTTTACGAACGATATTGAAACGGGCCCAAGCTTGGCAAACAAAATAAAGCAAACACAATGACAATACTTGTTCATAAATTATTTATATATTCACTTTGTACAGTTCATGAAATTGAATCACATTACTTTTCATTTCACATTAACAAATATCGTATGAATTTATGAACACAAATCAATAGCCGTGAGTGACCTTTGCATAATATACAGAAAAATACAGCTTTAATGTACTGATGATGAAGCCACTGTTCCAGACATTTATATTTTATTTTATATATTTAAAATCAAATCTGTTTGTCAGTGACACAGACGTATACCATGCTTAAAATTATATTTATACATACTGGGGTCAGTTTCTCTAAAAATCTCAAATTGAGATTTTCCTCATTTCAAATATTTCAATTTCTCTAAATCATTACTTTAAATCATTGTCGAAAAAGTGTTTAAACATGGTAATCTGATCACCTCGGCCTTTATGCTACGCAATAGACTTCTGACATAATAAGGCGCAATTTTTTGGAATTACTTTCAGTCACATGATAAAATAAAATGGCGGCCCCCAGCCACCTTTGTGGAAGTTGTGCCACAGACTTTTATTTACTGCCTGGGAGGAAGAAACTTCCCTATAAACATGATCCTCGTTGAGTGTATAAATAAAAAAATGACTTGTAACACAGGCGAATAGCGGTAGTGTATTCTAGAGCTATGATACGGAGGATACGGAAATACCCGATGTTTCACGATTGTAAACATGGGTTTAACACAACGCAAAAAACAATGACGTCATCAGTTTGTGTGTTGCTGCAAGATAAACCTTCTCTGCCGATATGAAGCAAAAAGTTTATCTTACCCCCACTTTATGATGTTGAACAACACATAATGATATGGTACATACAGATATGACATAAACAGTAAGTGACAAATTAACCAATTATGTCACCTATTAGTGCCATTTTACTATTAAATATAGTATAACTCTTTGGCAAAAATATAAAAAGCTTGACAGGCAAAGTCTCGTACAATATATTTGCCAACTCGTTTGATAAATTATATAATAAATGAGTACTCGTGTAAGATCCTCGATATAAGTCCGCATTATACAAAATGTGTTTACAAATGATCTTCACAAAAATTCAAACATTTGTTCTAAATAAATTTTCCTTCTCAAAGTTGCGTAATTTTTACCCGGTCTTTAACGAACTAGTTCAGAATGTTTTCAAGGTCCGACTGCTGTGTCGGTTGCTGTAACGCGCCTCGCTGTCAATCTAGGGGTCTTAAGTTCGAATCCCTGTCTGGGTACAATATACGTGATGCTCCGCCATGGACAGTTCGTGCCATCTCCCACCTTGGAATATGTGGGGATGTAATCAGTGGTTCGGGGAGTAAATATATCAAGGAAGGAGAAATTATTTTTATATTCAGGTTTATCAATCAGGCTATGGTACACCAACACCATGTGTCCTTTTTATTATACGTGTAAAACTATTTTCACGTGTAACTAACAGTAACTGGGTTACACAAGTTTCAATATCGATATCTTTAATACACATTGTAATAATAGAATGGGTTCGAGTCCCGCTCGGTCCAGAAAAAACACTTTATGTGAGAAAGTTTGTCAGTTGCTTACAGAAGGACTGTGGTTCTACTTCCATTAATTCTGAGGTCTTCCTTCACCAAAAAAAAATAAAATGGATATGCCATATATAACCTGAAATATGTTGAATATGGCATTAAACCATATTACTTTTTATCTGGAGCACAGCGTTAAGCTATCACTTTCATGTCTAACTTACAATTAATGATTGGATTTAGTCCTGTGGCTGGTTTCACTAAACATCTCAAGCTGAGATTTTCTTCAACTAAAAAAGTTCAATTTCTCTAAATTAATTACTTGAACTCATTATATATTAATTGAGCACACAATCTTTAAAAGAGACAATCCTTTACTCGTTGGTTAACGATAACGTGCAAACTGATCAATGTAGATAAAGATATAGAATTTTAAAAGTTTGAGTTGAAGCAAATCTAAAGTTGAGATGTTAAGTGAAAGTGGGACCTGGTTTATCCCCGCTAATACAAAGTGTACGATCCCATGTCACTTACAGACAAAATCATTCCTTTGATATGACACATTTTTCATTTAATGCATTTATTTCGGCACTGATAATAATGATACAAACAATAATATATACAACATTTCCCTCTTGTTTCTAAATACAATGCAAATGTACATGTATGTTAAAAATAAAGACTTTGTCTTGTATTGTTTTCTTAGTGTTCAACCGATTTTTTTTCTAATTATTTTGACAAAAGCATCATCCTGGACATTAGCTTGCAAGCCGGTGTGATGCATAGCCTGATCGCAATGTTCAATGTTATGTGTTCGCCACGTGATGAAAATGAACATTTACGTATCATTGATTGGAAGACGTTCAGCGTGATGAGACGCCTCATTTGCATACTACCGCTCTACGTATCATTGATTTGACGACATCACCGAGACGCCTCATTTGCATACTGCTGTCCTGCATATCATTGATTGGAAGACGTCAGCGAGATGAGACCCTTCGTTTGCATACTCCCGCCAAGTGTATCATTGATTGAAAGACGTCCAGCGAGATGAGACACTTCATTTGCATACAACAGCCCTGCGTTCATTGATTGGAAGACGTCATCGAGACGAGACGTCTTATTTGCATACTATCGCCCTGCTTATCATTGATTGTAAGACGTTATCGACACGAAACGCCTCATTTGCATACTACCGCCTCGCGTAGCATTGATTGGACGACGCCGTCGAGATGAGACGTCTCATTTGCATACTACCGTTCTGCGTTTGATTGGAAGACGTCTAGCGAAATGAGACGCACAAATTACATAATATCACTCCGCGTATCATTGAATGAAAGACAGAACACTAAGTTATATCTAATTTATGATTTAAATCCTAGAATTTTATTTATAAAAGCCAATAAACCCTTTGCTCAAAAGGCTCCCCCTGTCGGTGATAGTGAATCATCGTTTCTTAGGCTTTATTTACACAGGAACACTTCCTCTTCGTTGACACACTGCTTGCATTCGACGTAACAACACCAATGTACTTGACACTGGCACGCCTTTGTGACGACAACAGAACGTATATTGTACCCTCTACCACAACACATAACGTCACAATTTGTATCACACACGCGCCCCTTTGTACCAGGGCTGTAAGGTGTTGGCTCGCAGAATGTAGGAGAGTCCTCCAGGTGAACCATGACATTTGACCTTGGGGTTAAATCGTCACTATCTTTTGAATTTGAATTCTTACCACGTCCTGAATTTTTAGAAGTTCTTCCTTTGTCAGAATGCATACTGTTCACAGAATTCCTAGATTTCCGCGATCGGACAATATTTCCAAAATCATTTTCTAGGATAAGTTCATCGGAAAGCGGCGATTTCCCGGTGGCCTGGTTTGTGTAGGTGACGACCTTATAGGAATTTTCATAAATTTGTTTCAGAGTTTTTCCAATGGAAAGGAATGGAGATAACTGTCGCCAGCAGGTGCGCACTGTACAGGAACCGGAAATACCGTGACATTTACAGCGTGTGTTCACCGCTGACTTCACAACCTGAAATATAATAAACAAATTAAAATGAAACCTGAATACATATGAGAAAAAATGTAGACTCCAGATGTTATGTGATGCTGTATTGTAACTTTCGTATTCAATTAATAGATTTAGGGACAACCGTCAATTTAAGCATACAAAATAAGTTATAACAAAGGCTACAGTATTGAAGCGGCCAGAAACAAACCCGCTACTGGATTGCTTAAACCTTGTTAACTGATCTACCCAACCTCCATCTTTCCTCGTCGTCACATCATAAAACGAGACAGCATTAATACGAGCTATTATTGATGTAAAGCACCCAAGTCGACCGGACGATATTGCACACTAATGTATGGCTACTTTGATGAAAGCTGGCTAGCGTATACCTACCTGCTTTGCCAAACCAGCGGCACAAAAACAACAGTTACAGTATAAATTATGCCCGAGTAATAAACGGATACCGGTGTTATCGTTATTACAGTTTTATTCGAGTAAATCATATTCGAATACTCGGTAACGAAACACACCGGGATCTGTCATTATTTCTTTCCCACTTTGTAACAATAAGCAAATTATTATAACAACCAATATATTTTTGTTAGCCGATTTATAATCACCAGTATATTGTCATTATCGGCATTTTAGAAAACGTATATAAATCAATAACAAAAAACAGTAAAAGTTCGTTGGCTCGAACACGGATGATTCGACCACCATATATAGATCGAACCACTTATCTGGTCCCGAATGGATTCCTGTTTCGATTAATGTACACGTAAAAGTATGGTATGATGTTGAATAATGCTTGATTCGAATAACCCTTAACTCGAACTAGATTGTACACTCCTGTCAGGTTCGAGCCATCGAAGTTCTGCTATATGCTTCAATGAGTGCTCCCTGTATTGCATAACTTCAGTGACTGCTCATCCCTGTGTAACGTCACTTAAGTGACTACTTCTGAATAAGGTGGACGCCTGGTCGACTAATATATGTATTATTTATGTACACCTTATCACCAACACCCCGTGGAGAATTGCCCCTAAGACATTTGCCACTTCCCTTTAATTCCCAAATATACAAATTGTCAGCCAATCAGTAATTATCAGCAAGTATTTACTACAAAGGATTAAAAGGAAAAGATACTTAAATTGCAATAGGACTAAAACTATTTATAGATTAGAATTATTTTAAAAAAAAAAAAGAAAGTACAATTTAAATAAAAATTTCTTGTAATTCTATTTAAAATGTGCACTAAAACTGTAAATTATTAAGAAACTGAAATTTTATTATGGGCACTATCGCGCCAATTTAGAAAATTATTAAAAAAACGAGAATCACATAAATTTTTTGATCATATATGCTAGATAGAGACTAGAGAGACAATACAGATAACAACATAATAGGTATTCTCCAGGACAGGCACTTTCCGTTCAGTATGAATATTGGTAAATGTGACTGATGCAACATTTGTCACACCTCGCACTAACCTGTTAATTTCTCATTGATTAGTTAGAACCAGATGTGCAAACTAATTAAAAAATGTATCATGTACTTATTGGCATTTACCAAATGAAAATATTGTTTCTTTTTCAAGACTGAAGGCTGTGATTAATTGTTATAAAGTATTATGTAATTCGCCGTCGCTACACGAAACGTCTGCAAAAACACCAGTATTTGAAGAAATGTTCTACAGAAATATTTTATAAAACTACTGATTCATTTTTTATAATAACATCTACTTATTCCTTCTAAAGAAGTCTTATGCATAATAACATCCTTTTTAATTCCTAATACTTAATAAAATACATAAAAATATAAATACAATGACCACTGAATTATTTTATAAATATTTAAGCAATTCTATGTGCATGTACGTATTTTACCGCATAATACAATTTAAATTGCTTTAAAACTTCATGAGAAGACAAGAAATAAAGACGATAAAAGTCCCAAATAATCTCCCCGGGTGGGCGTCATAACAACGGTATAAATTCTGAAATATGCACAGTCACGAGAAACCCGAAGGTTGCCGATGTTTGCCGAATTGTAAAAAAATATATAGTAGTGTTTCTAAAAAAGTGTAAAAAGGACCAAAGAGATATAATCTTATTTTGATAAAAATAATATCAACGGAAAGCTTAATAAAATATCTTGTTATGCTGATAAGTACAAATTCGGAATAATGTGGTTAAAATATGGTGTTGGCGATAAAATATCCAATTTCTTCCAAAACATTCCTCATTTTGTATAGAACATAAAAATTATAGAGAAATTGGGTGATTGTATCAAATCTTAAAAAGGACCAAAAAATAATCAATTTAAAATTATGAAAAATAACCAACTTGTAGAGGACATTTGAAACAACATTTTATGATAAGTACAAATTTGATACTTTAAACGGTTATTGGTTTATAAAGATTAAACTAAAATCGTCCTTCTTTGTTTAAAGTAAAATATTATCGGATTTTCAAGCGACACCGATATCCAAAGTTTGGGTATGAAGTAAGTAGTCCTGTCAGATGGACTACTATTGTATTAGTACGACAACAAGCACACAAGTAAAGTGGACAGGTCGCCTGGTCGAATGATAAGTAAGTAGTCCCGTCAGACTACTATTGTATTAGTACGACAGCATGCACACATGTAAAGTAGACCGGTCGCCTGTCCGACTGATAAGTAAGTAGTCCTATTAGACTACTATTGTATTAGTACGACAGCATACAGACATGTATGGTGTAAAAAATGCTCACAGATAAGTTGATATTGGCATAATGATAAAAAATCACAGTTGTACCTAGGCATAACACGCCGATTGGAAACAGGAAATGTCTCCACATAATGGCGGTGCTAAATAATCCGTGTTTCTTCTAATTTAGGTATGCGTTTTTAGTATTTTAATGCTCATATCTGAATAGCATTATCGGTGCATTATATTTGAATTGTCAATTTCTGAAAAGATGATACTTGGAATTTGGGTATAAATATATATATTTTTAAGTCTACTTTCACTTTTTCAACGGTGTACACACTGAACAGAAAAAATATCTTGGATGAAACATGACCGCTATTTTTCTAATGATATTTTGGCACAGCAGATGTCAACAAATACTATAATGTTAGTTTCGCATCTTTGATTGGCTCTTTGTTATAAACCGAAAGCCTTTGAAATGTTTCATTCATTACAGAAATAAGAAGGAAAATCAGCGGCGCGCTTATACCGCTATCGTACTCCTCTGGTATACGTTTACTTGTATATTTTGTGGCTGGATGAACGGTAATTTGTTTATCGGCTTAATCAATGGCGATCATAGCACGATTCCTATATCTAATGAATCCCAAATTACCGATGTACCTTTCAATCAACCATATGGGCCGAAAGCTGAACATGACAGGGGTCGAGGTTGTTGCACCAAAGCACACGTGTGGTCCGGTGTAGACCAAACATTGATCTCCCTCACTTGCTACATGTATACAATTAATGTTTCGACATCTTGTTTATATACCCTGATTTGAATGGAATGACCCTGATAAGAGACTAAGAGTCAGTATATTATCAGGAAAGGAGTTCAAGTTAAAGTGTACTGCGGTGTGGCATTCAGCATCTCTTTAAACACTTTTGAAGTGGGAAGGAGGTTTGGTGGGAGGGGGTTAATTGTACTGCGGTGTGGCATTCAGCATCTCTTTAAACACTTTTGAAGTGGGAAGGAGGTTTGGTGGGAGGGGGTTAATTGTACTGCGGTGTGGCATTCAGCATCTCTTTAAACACTTTTGAAGTGGGAAGGAGGTTTGGTGGGAGGGGGTTAATTGTACTGCGGTGTGGCATTCAGCATCTCTTTAAACACTTTTGAAGTGGGAAGGAGGTTAGATGGGAGGGGGTAAAGTGTACTGCGGTGTTTCATTCAGCTTCTCTTTAAACACTTTTGAAGTTGAAAGGAGGTTAGATGGGAGGGGGTAAAGTGTACTGTGGTATGGCATTCAGTTTTTCTTTAAACAATTTTGAAGTGGGAAGGAGGTTAGATGGGAGGGGGTAAAGTGTACTGCGGTGTGGCATTTAGCTTCTCTTTAAACACCTTTGAAGTGGGAAGGAGGTTAGATGGGAGGGGGTAAAGTGTACTGCGGTGTTGCATTCAGCTTTTCTTTTAACAATTTTGAAGTGGGAAGGACGTTAGATGGGAGGGGGTAAAGTGTACTGCGGTATGGCATTTAGCTTCTCTTTAAACACTTTTAAAGTGGGAAGGAGGTTAGATGGGAGGGGGTAAAGTGTACTGCGGTGTGTCATTCAGCATCTCTGGTTTGATGGGAGGGGGTAAAGTGTACTGCGGTGTGGCATTCGGTATCTCTTTAAACACTTTTGAAGTGGGAAGGGTGGTGGAGGATTGGTGGGAGGGAGTAAAGTGTACTGCGGTGTGGCATTCAGCATCTTTTTATACACTTTTGAAGATGGAAGGGGGTGGGGGCGATTTTGGGTATGCTCGTTGACCAGCTGGCTGTTTGATAATGACATTTCAAAAATGGCCGGCATGAAACTTATATATACACACTGTAAGATTTCACGGTATTTATAAATAATATGTTTTGAATAGGACAGAAACAATGTCCGATATTCATTAAGTTAAAACTCCCAGGCGCCGATCTCTTCTGTAATGTTTCAGTATGTTTGATTGATTTATTGATTGAATATTTAACGTCAATTTTATGCCATTGAGGGCTAACAGACGATCAGTTAACCAATATAACCACTATTTCCAGGGATCCTTGAAGTTTAACCAGTACTCAACCACACCCAATCTCGGCAAGTAACTGATAACTTTCCCATTTGAATCAGCGGTAAGAGATGACTGATAACGAGACAATGTCGTATATCAATTATCACGGAGTGTTCATTATGTATGTATTCTTCAGTATCTATGTATTCTTCATTATGTATGCATTCTTCAGTATGTATGTATTCTTCATTATGTATGTATTCTTCAGTATCTATGTATTCTTCATTATGTATGCATTCTTCAGTATGTATGTATTCTTCATTATGTATGTATTCTTCAGTATGTATGTATTCTTCATTATGTATGTATTCTTCAGTATGTATGTACTCTTCATTATGTATGTATTCTTCAGTATGTATGCATTCTGCATTATGTATGCATTCTTCAGGATGTATGTATACTTCATTATGTATGTATTCTTCATTATGTATGTATTCTTCAGTATGTATGTACTCTTCATTATGTATGTATTCTTCAGTATGTATGCATTCTGCATTATGTATGCATTCTTCAGGATGTATGTATACTTCATTATGTATTTATTCTTCAGTATGTATGTATGTATTCTTCGGTATGCATGTGTTCTTCATTATGTATGTATTCTTCAGTATGTAAGTGTTTTTCAGTATGTATGCATTCTTCATTATGTATTTATTCTTCAGTATGTATGTATTCTTCAGTATGCATGTGTTCTTCAGTATGTATGTATTCTTCAGTATGCATGTGTTCTTCATTATGTTTGCATTCTTCATTATATTTTTATTCTTCATTATGTATGCATTCTTCAGGATGTATGTATTCTTCATTATGTATATATTCTTCATTATGTATGCATTCTTCAGTATGTATGTATTCTTCATTATGTATTTATTCTTCATTATGTATGTATTCTTCAGTATGCATGTGTTCTTCAGTGTGTATACATTCTTCAGTATGTAAGTGTTCTTCAGTGTGTAAATACATTCGTCAGTATGTATGCATTCTTCAGTATGTACGTGTTCTTCAGTATGTATACATTCGTCAGTATGTATGTTTTCTTCAGTATGTATACATTCGTCAGTATGTATGTATTCTTCAGTATGTATGTGTTCTTCAGTATGTACGTATTCTTCAGTATGTATGTGTTCTTCAGTAAATATGTATTCTTCAGTATGTATGTATTCTTCAGTATATATGTGTTCTTCACTAAATATGCATTCTTCAGTATGTATGTGTTCTTCAGTATGTATGTGTTTTTCATTATGTATACATTCTTCACTGTCTATGTATTCTTCAGTACGTATGTATTTTTTATTATATATGTATTCTTCAGTGTGTATGTGTTCTTCAGTATGTATACATTCTTCAGTATGTATGCATTATTCAGTATTTATGCATTCTTCAGTATGTATGTGTCCTTCAGTATGTATGTATTCTTCAGTATGTATGTGTTCTTCAGTATGTATGTGTTCTTCAGTATGTATGCATTCTTCAGTATGTGTTCATTCTTCAGTATGCATGTATTCTTCAGTATGTATGTATTCTTCAGTGTGTATGTGTTCTTTAGTATGTATGTGTTTTTCAGTACGTATGTATTCTTCAGTATATATGCATTCTTCAGTATATATGCATTCTTCAGTATGTATGCATTGTTCAGTATGTTTTCATTCTTCATTATTTATGTGTTCTTCAGTATGTATGCGTTTTTCAGTATGTATGTGTTCTTCAGTATGTATGTGTTCTTCAGTATGTATGCGTTCTTCAGTATGTATGTATTCTTCATTATGTGTGTATTCTTCATTATGTATGCATTCTTCAGTATGTTTGCATTCTTCAGTATGTATCGGTTCTTCAGTATGCATGTGTACTTAAGTATCTATGTGTTCTTCAGTATGTATGTATTCTTCAGTATGTATGTGTACTTAAGTATGTATGCGTTCTTCAGTATGTATGTATTCTTCATTATGTGTGTATTCTTCATTATGTATGTGTTCTTCAGTTTGTATGCATTCTTCAGTATGTACTCTTCAGTATGTATGTATTCTTCAGAATGTATGTATTCTTCAGTATGTATTCATTCTTCATTATGTATGTGTTCTTCAATATGTAGGTATTCTTCAGTATGCATTCTTCAGTATGTATGTATTCTTCATTATGTATTCTTCATTATGTATGTTTTATTCAATATGTATGCGTTCTTCAGTAAGTATGCGTTCTTCAGTATGAATGTGTTCTTCAGTATGTATGTAATATCCACTATGTATGTATTCTTCAGTATGTATGTATTCTTTAGTATGTATGCAGTTTTCAGCATGTATGTATTATTCAGTATGTGTGTATTCTTCAGTATGTATGTATTATTCAGTTTGTATGTATTCTTCAGTATGTATGTATAGTTCGGTATGTATTCATTCTCTATTATGTATTAATTCTTCATTATGTTTTTATTCTTCAGTATGTAATGTAAATGTAAATGTAAATGTAAATGTAAATGTAATGTAATGTAATGTAATGTATGATTTTACTTTATTAATATCTATCATGCTGTTGTGTTGACTGTATCCTTTGAAGTCTACATTTTCTTTCCGATGGACATAAATTATTTGTTCCTAGAAACTAAAGGACTCCAAAACCGACGGTCTTTAGTTTGGACTTAGTTAGCCCGATTTGAAAAGAAAACTCAAATCTTACATGAAACGCTCTCGAGTCCGCTTCCTGGGTAGAACCAGTACTCAATGATGTTTTCAGAGGCACAGGGTCGAACTGAGGATCGAACCCGCAATCTCTGCCGTCAGCGACCAACGCTTTATCCACTACACTTCCACCCCGCTTAAACGTTGTTTAGATATATGCATTTAGTTTCTGCCTTAACTGACCGACATTTAACGTTTATTTGGGTATATTAAGAAGCCTGGCTGAGACACACTGTATGATTCCAGTCTCATCACACGAACTGTTTGCGTCTAACGTTTGACCTCGCGCTTACAGTTTACATACAAACATAAATAATGTGTCTATACTCTCTCAACCGACCAAATGTTTGGTTTCAGTTTTACTTAAAATGATGATAGATTCTGAAGTTTATACTCTATTATAGGTAAAGCAACTCTTTAGGAATTAAGATTAAATGGAGTTGTGTAACCATACAAATGGTTTTATTTAATTAGACCGTGGCATGAGACGCACTGACCCATACATGTATAAATCAAATGTATACTGTCTTTTAATTGGGTACCTTTTTCATATTGAATTTATTGAACGAGTTAAGTAAAATGATATATTTCGATTTTTTTTCCGATAATCATTTCACCTATCGAGTTTTAAATAGGTACGAATGTAAGAAGCTATTTATCACATAGCTTGCATTAACTAATAAAGGCGTTAAGATTAAATGTGTATGTGTAACAACACCACTGATTCTCAAGACTCCTGTTAAGTCAGATGTTGTTCACGTGACACCAATATCAACAAATATCAACATAAAACGGACCTTTTTGGCAAATAATTGGTGGATGATAATAGAAAATGGGAAACACAGTATATCATACCATTCGGGAAAACGAGACTTTATTTTCCGATATTTTTTGTTTTGTGTTTTTTTTTCGCTGTTGATTTTTTTTTGTTTCTGTTGTCATACTCCGATTTATTTATTGTATGTGGTAATTCGTCCATATTTTTTTCTTTTGCAAGTCTCATGTCCTATTTATACATGTCACATGATCCGTCGTCGCGACGTGACATGTTACCCAATTATTGATGATATCACAGAAAGCGCACAATACCATAATGCCATCTGGCAACAAAGTTGATATTTTTGAAAACACACAGACATGCAGCACGGCACTTTGTATAAATAGCAGTTATGGCGCTTCATACAAAACTTGTATAATAAACGCTTAAACACACACGTGAGTCTCGTGCATGCCCTTAAAGTGTTAGCCTATACTACCGTCAAATAATATGAAATTAAGTACAGGAGGAAACGAATTTCTTTGGTAGCATAAAACGTCGTTTTGAAACAGGAAATGCTTTCGTGGGGTGGCCACACTATGGCGGTGATAAATAATCATTATTTATTCATATTTAAAATTGCATTTTTAAGCGGGGTGGTAGCCTGATAGATAGAGTGTTGACCGCTCACGCCAGAGGTTGCGGGTTCGATCCCCCGGCCGACCCGGTGCCTCTCATAAAACAACACTCAGTACTGGTTGTACCCAGGAAGCGGACTCGAAAGCAGTTTATATAAGCTCTGAGCTTTCATCGCAATTGAGCTAAAATAAATTAGTATAAACTAAATTGCATTTCCCCTTTTAATGCTCATTTTGTTATCTGAGTGGAATTATTGGTGCATTTGCAACATTTTGAAAGCGTTGTCATGTTTGAATTGTGAATTTAGAACAAAAAATGATGCATGGAAATTGGGGTATGAATACATGATTTTCATTTCAAATGTCGCAGTGTGGGCCTACGGGACAGGATGAAACATGACCCCTACTAATCTAATGATGTTTTGGCACTTCAGATGTCAACAAATAATAAAATATAGGATTTGGGTCTATCCATGAACGACACGACACGCCTTTAAAAATAGTTTATTCACCATCGAAATAAGAAGGAAAATCAATGATGGAACTACTTTATTACCTAAGCAGGTGTACGGTTCTCGAGTTTAACCGATTTGAATATATGCTGGCATAAAGTGTTTTTTTTTTGTGTTTAGCGTCGCTTTCAACATTTTCCAATTATATCGCGAAGTTGTCTTCTTGAAATAATAATTGTAAGCGCTATCATGCCGCAGACACATGGTATGTTACCACACCAAGTCACATTAAACTGACACCGGACCGACCAGACCTAGAACTATCCTCTAAATACTGAGCGCCAATCGAGGAAGCATCTAGTACCATTTTCCAAGTCTTTGGTATGACCCGACCAATGATCGAACCCACGGCCTTCCGCATGCGAGTCGGACGCTCTACCCCTTGACCACCGCTGCTGTCAGTTTGAACAAGCAACACTAAGTTGAAAAGTCGGCGTTTAAATAAAAACATATTTTTACAATATAGGATATGACCTTACAATATGCATTTCTCGAACGTATATCGCAATGCCAAATTTTGACGGATAAAACAGTGTTTATGTTAATATTTATTTGAATATGTGTCAAATCTATATATTAAAGTATATGGAAGTTTAATCACAATATTGTCCACCTATTCGAAGTTTGAATGCTTACTGTTTTGTCAGCATTTTATTGACTTTCTAATTCAAATCGTTTGTGGTTTTTTTTGCTGTAAAATTAATTTTATGCGACCGATTTTCCACAGTAATACATTTTAATTGACCACTTAAATGATTGATTCCCTGACATTCGATGTATGTACATGCCCCCCAAATTTGTATTTTAAAAATAAATGCAAACAACACGCGCCCCAAAAGAGTAGACCAGGTACTGGTACGTACTATCTACAAAGTTTGATCAACATCGGGTGAGATGTTTAATAATAGTAGAGTTGACAAAATAGTTGACCTTCTTTCGCAACATTCTCACATTAAGTTTTGAACCGAACTGGGCTCGAACCCAGGGCTTCGGCGGTGCGAGGTCAGTGGCCTTGAGACGACATCCTTGATTACTCGATCATGAAGGACCCGTGTTCTGTTTTAGACCACTTACTCGTATAATCATTAAAAGGGATAGAACTTGACATCTGCGTTGGTACGGTGTATTGACATTTTGTAATGGAATGTATGATAACATATACGCATTTATGGAATATTTTAACTTTTTAAATAAATGTGGTAGTACAATAGTTCCTTATGTTTCTTCAAACACTTCACCCGCCAACGCCCTATCGTAAAGAATACACAAAAGTAGGTAAACGGTTTTAAGTTTCCCCAAAACAAATAGCATACCGTTCAATAAAAGAAAAAAATGTGTAAACTATGTTTTTTTTTATTTTATCTTTTAGCAGTACTCTCAAGTGACCATTCGACATTTTGGAGTACAATTCATAAATTTTTCTATACAGGGCGTTGAGAAAGTTTTCAGACACGCTTTTTTGTTGTTGCTTTTTTTTAAAAAAAAAAAAATGTTGTTGTTTGGGATAGGACCTGCAACCTCTGGTGTGAGCGGTCAATACTCTATCCACTACACTACCGCCCCGCTTCAGACGTATGTTGGAACCTAAGGCTAAGATAAAGGCGTAATTGTTCAGTATAGCACGGTGCCCGTTGAAGGCCAACGCCGCATATTTAACCGAATCAACAAAACTATGATGGTGAAAAGTCGAAACAACGAAAGAACGATGGTGATAAGTCGAAACTTCGGTGGTGAAAAGTCGAATCAACGATGGTGATAAGTCGAAATTACGATGGTGATAAGTCGAAACAACGAAAGAACAATGGTGGTAAGTCAAAACTACGATGGTGAAAAGTCGAAACAACGCCTCGTACTTTTCACCATGATCGTAGTTTCATATTTGAACCATCGTAGTTTCGACTTTTCACTATCGTTGTTTCCATTTTTCACCATCGTTGTATCTCGTTGTTTCAACTTTAAATAATTTAATAAAAATGGCACACCATATAGTCTAGAAAATCAGTCACATAACAACAGAAAAATGTTGAATAATAATGATAACAATTATAATGAATTATAATGATGATGATGACGACAACGACGATATTTGGCTGCTTAACACAAGTGGCTGCTTAATAGAGGTGACCGCTTACACAGATTTTACTGTACATGCATCTTATCATTAGTACATGATACCATGTACATTTATATTATTTTATAAAATGTATTTAACTGATTGTTCTGACTTTCTAATAAACTGCAGCGTGGCCTCGTGGTAGAGCGTCCACCACGCACGCGAAAGGTCGTGGGTTCGATCCCCGACCAGGTCATACCAAATACTTGAAAAATGGTACTAGAAGCTTCATTGCTTTGTGCTCGGCATTTAGTGGGAAGTTCTAGGTATTGTCGGCTCGGTTTCAGTATAATGTGACTGGGTGGGGTTTTATACCATGTGTCTGCGGCATAATACTCCAGTTTGGCAGCACTTAGAATAATGTCTCAAGTAGACACCGTCGCGATATGACTGAAACATTGCTGAAAGTCGGCGACGCTAAACACCATACAAGAACAGCAACTAACTTTCTAAACACCCTGTACGACACATACGATATTTTCGTCTGCAACTCTCAAACAAAGAGCCGCTTATAACAGCAATCGAATAGATGTTTGAAACGTTTTATTTAAATACGGATCGTTAATTTGTCTAGTCAATACGGTGAAGTACGTATTTCTTTTATATTTGCTTGGTTTTTATTATAAAACAAACAATTAATGCGATTCTTTAATATTCTCCGTTTAGTATGTACCACGCCTGCCAAATTACGCCAACAAAAATTAATTGAAATGCTTGGAATTTCTGGGACTATCAATGTACGACGGCGTGGTTATTTACACGAGGAATAATGAAGTAAATGATGGACGGTTTATTGTTTTTTAAGGCGTTTCGATTTTAGAACGTATCCGCAGTTTTATATACAAATGTACTAGTATCTGGTATGTGTACGGTTACTGTTTGTTTTTATGTAAGTTAAAAAACTTATTGTTTTACATCGATTGTGAAACAAGTGTTTACACCTCAGATAAATCACGCTTGAAGTCTTCCAGGGTAGAACCAGTGCTAAGCATATTGTGAATAAAGTGTCTTGCTCAAGGACAAAACACATAGTCGTGGCAGAGGATCGAACCCACGTTCTGATGTTCTACCACTCGGCACCATGCTCAGCACTGTTACTGTTTCTGTTTGCTTTAAATGTACTGGATTGTGTTAAGTGCTGATCGTGCCACGACGGTGTCTCTACCATCAGAAACATTGTTTAAGCTGATCTATTTTACATCAGTTGTGAAACAAGTTTTCTTTGGTACAAATCACGACCGAAATCGTTCTCACAGGTGCGCGCGAATATAGTCGGTGTCTTGCTCAAAAACACCGCAAATAATCATAACGGAACACACGTATCGAACACACCGAAAAAAGTAGTAATGAGTAGAAAGAAGAAGTGGCAGTAGCAGTAGCAGTAGCAGTAGCAGTAGTAGTAGTAGTAGAGGTAGTAGAAGAAGAAGAAGAAGAAGAACAAGAAGAAGAAGAACAAGAAGAAGAATTAGAAGAACAAGAACAATAACAAGAAAAAAAAAGTTGACGACAACGAAGAAGAAGAAGAAGAAGAAGAAGATGAAGAAAGTTTAAAGATTTAAACTATGCATTTTTCTCGGTATTTTATAAGAGAACAACATGCAACACAATATGACACCGGGAACAAGTTTTTTTCTCCTTTATAGTGTAAATAATGTAAACTATGTATTTTTTTATCACAAATCTAAGTAAATATTCAATACAAATATGATATACATAAACTCATGGAGAAAAATTCATCGAATATTTTCCCTGTTTAAAACAGATTAAAGCGACTATATACCGTGAAAACAAATGTCCCTGAGCAATACAGACGCTCGTGCAAGCTTCTAAATATATCCGTCAAACGTTGGAAAGTCGCCTGACTGACATTGATTGCACGAAGGCGATATTTTATGTGCAAATTTATTACAGGTTTATTATAAATCGCATAAAATATCTGTGTTTTATTATGGGACATAAACCTTATCTCTAGTGAGGTTGTTCTACCGCAAAGCTGAATTTCATATATGACAAATTGTATTAATATGAGGTTACACCATTTCTTTTCTGATCCGTGTAGTCGGACTTCACATCATCGTGACCCTGGTTCGAATTCCTTTTTCGGCGTTGTTCATCTACACGAATAGGAGTAGTGCGCAAAATAAACCAGGTAATCCAGCCACTCAATATTCCGTATCATCCCCACCCACTCCCCCACCCCAACCAACAAACACCCTCGTGTTAATACAATTTCACCTAACTCATCAACGCTCCCGAGAGTGACAATGTATTTGCTATTAGTAACTGATAAACGTAATCATGTTGAATCAATGTAAATAAAAATCTAGACTTCGTATTGAGGGTCCTCCGTGACCGAGGGGTTTAAGGGGCCGCATCATGATCACTTATCTCTCACTGCTAAGGTCGTAGGTTTGAGTCACAATCGCTCCAAAAACTTTATGTGAGAAAGTTTGCCAGTTTCTCACAGAAGGACGGTGGCTCTACTCAGATTCACTCCGAGGTCTTCATCCACCAATAAAACCGGATATGCCATTTACAAATGTATAACAATTAAAAAATGACTTCTGATGCCCCCAAAGCAAGTTTGGCTATAAATCGGTTAACACATTTGGTAGTTTGATTAGCCCGGGATACGTAGTTTGGACATATAAGTGTGACATACGTTCTTTTTTACAACCCGAGGACGCAAACCAAAGAGAAATAAAGTTCACAAAAAGGACGAAAAGACAACCTTCCATAATGTAACGAACCGCATTTTATGTGATATATATCGAACGAGGTAGAAGTATGCATATAGCTACACTATCCTGGGCCCGTGCAAATTGCGTTTTCACAATTGCACGAGCATATGTTTGCATAGCTATGCATACCGACTTCGAGCGTCAAGAACTGACGTACCGCATGGTTATTTTGTCGTGTGTTCACGTAGGTTTATACAGATGCGACTCGAACACAGTACTGTGTCAGTATCTGGCTATTTATAAACATTGCATGCAGGCCGGAGAAAATTAGGCAAATTTGTTACTGTAAACAAGGTTTTTGAAGTATCGATTGACGGAAGAACATCTCTTTTAGAAACATTGACCAAATGCCGTAGATATCTCTGATATGTTTGACCTTGGAGGGATCTTTCAGGGTGGAGTGGGCAGTTATAACAGAGGTATGATTACACTTATATTTCGATGATAAATGGTTATACCTGCTTTTTGAAAGAATTTTAGGGTAGAAGGTGGCGTGCTCGCCGAATTCGCACTCACCCTGAATCCGCCCTTGAGTAGATTATATTGTAAGCAAATCTTTCCATCAAGAGTTTGGTGGATGAGCATCGGCAAGCAGGGGTGGTGGTGGGGGTGGGTGGGGGGGGGGGGGTAGAGGGTGAATAAATGCTAACACAGGTCAGGTCCATTGATCAGAGATTGGTCTAAACTGACGTTAAACACCATATAACGCAATAACAAATATGTTTTCTTATTTCAAATCGACAGTCTCCTGTACATGTACATTGTAATTGTTTTAATTATTTAAAGTTGCTATCGGCTATCAACTTTTTCAATATGTTTTACCTCTGTCAATAATACTTTTTTGGTTTTATATGTATAATGTTACCTTTTTATCAACTCCTATGTGTATGCTGCAAATAAGTTCTTTTTCTGATCTGATCAGAAGAGATAATCGATACCTTAAGATATTTTTATATTGCACACAGGTGTTTTTTTCTTGTCAAAATTTTAAAATATTGTCTATCTTAACACTTTTTTAATAAATCGATTTGCAGCATTACACATAGTCTTATTATGTGAATAAATAATTGTATTATGCATTGTGTGATAGTCTCTTGTAATTCATATATTTGAATGGCTATGTACATATACTGTATGATATTAATGTTATTGTTATTGCGATGTACATAGATGAGACTGAAATAAAGATTAAATATATATGTAGGTGAAAACCCTAATCTAACGCTTAAAGACCGCGTTCCAAAACTGTTATGGAATAAAATCTGTTTAAAACGAAACTGGTCGTAAGGAAAAAATGAGAGAGACGTGATACAGTATACATATATGTACGTATATATTAAAAGAAAGCCCACAATAAATTATGGTGACTAATAAAGGTATAAAACAAATATATACTAGACACAATCATATTGATGATATATTTTTCAAACTTTGACATGTAAAAAAAACCATCAACAACAAAAAAAACTTACAAAACACATGTTAGCGTAGCAACAATGACAACAGATTTTCGCCTGCTTTTTGTCGAACATGTAATTCGTCGGTACAGTTTTATTAAGCCGACTTAATAAATCACAGGCGGCACTCACCAGTACATGATAGCATACACACCACAAGAGCAGAGCTGTTCGCGGTCAACCCAAGTTTGACAATAATTTGACCAGCGAACTGACGAAACGAAACGTCGAACATTTGCGGTGTATAAAAAGAAGGCGTGAAGGGAAATACAAAAGTCTACTTCTGTGTGAACACCAATTGTTATGTCAAATGACGACAACATTTCCTAAATTAGTTTACAAACATTTTTATCGGGAATGTCGTGGTATCGGAGGATGTATGTGCGTAGTTGTATTCCGATATGTTTAACAAGACTCCGTAGGTTCAATGCGGTAAAGTTGAACAATGGTTCTGCCGTTTGCATGTTGTTGGGTTTTGTTGTTTAAGTTTTTTTTTACCTTTTCTTTTACATTTACACGTTGTCAGTCAGACGTTGTGGTTTTCTGCGTTTTATTAGTGGTTACTTAACAGCTTAATATAGACATTGTGGCGAAGTTCTTGATTCGATCAGTTTGCGTCATTTAGTTTGGTTTCAATAAAAGTTGCTGTTTTACATCGATTGTGAACATGATCCAACAACTTCTGAACAAAATCTGAACCTGGGTATAACCAGTAGTCATTTGAAAAATCTACACCTTTGATGAATTGTATTTCTCTAAAACATTTTTTGATATATTTAATCATTGTAATTTTACGCAATTTATTTTTATTATAGAAATACCTTTTTTTATAGAGATATTATCGCATATAAAATAAAAAAAAATGTTTCACTGGATGATTTGGAATTGACCCCCATGTAATATGTTTGTTTTTATTTGTAATTATATTTTTTGCATTTCTTTCATTATAAGAGTTGTCATTCCTTTCATATAGGGACACCTATGTGTATGCTGCAAATCAGTTCTTTGTCTGGTCTGATCATAGGGGATACTCGATACTTTAAGAAATTTTTAATATTGCGCAATAGTGCTCATTTTGCTTGTCAAAGATTTAGTATTTTGTTTATCTTAACACACTTTTAATAAATCGATTTGCAGCAGTACACATAGTCTTATTTTGTTAATAGTTAATTGTATTTTGCATTGTGTGATAGTCTCTCGTAATTCATATATTTTAATGGCTATGTACATATATTGTATGGTATTAATACTATTATTATTATTTCGGTTGTACATAGATGAGACTGAATAAAGATTAAATATAATAAATTATATAACACACTCTTTTGCCCTTTTGACTCATATTGCCATTATAAAACAGATCTTAAAAAAAAACACACACAAAAACTTTGCAATTATAAGTCACGAATCAATACATGACACGTGATTTTTTTAGCATATTTCATAGCTTTGTTGTGAAAGTATTATTATATTTGACACGTTTTGTCATCCACCACTTGTCGAAAAACATGAAATGCGAGGTTCTAACGTTTCGGAACTTTATCCATGCCAAAGTGGAAAGAAAGTCCATTTGCCTTCATCATAATTTTGACAGTATCCTACAAGATTGCATTGTAAATGTTATGCTACAAATATAGTCTTTTAACAGTTTATATAAGTTAAAAAATATTTTTTTCTGTCATTTTTATACCTACAGGTTACTAAAGCCATTTAAGAGAGTACAATAAACAGAACAAAATACTAGACGTGTGTTTCTCACCTAATTAACTGAATTTTAATAATAATAAAAAAATTAATATTATACTTTTTTTTTTAAATTTTAAATTGCATGCAACGTTCCGTCCACTGGACCAATTGTTACAGATTTTTTATACATCCACCCCCATCATTTACCTAAACTCCAGACGCAATTTTAATTGCTAAACAACTGCTTTTCAAAACTAACTGTTAAATGTTTCCCGTTACAATGTATAAACCTTTAAAAAGACATGTCAAGAATTAAAGATAAGTATAACTACTCTGTTTAAGACAATATATACACTCAAGAAATATGTGTTGTTGTATGGTGTTTAGCGTCGCTTTCAACAATTTTTCAATCATATCGCGACGGTGTCTACATGAGACAGTATTCTAAGCGCTGTCACACTGGAGTATCATGCCGCAGACACATGGTATATACCCCACCCATTCACATTATACTGACACCGGGCCGACCAGACCTAGAACTATCCTCTTAATGCTGAGCGTCAAGCGAGGAAGCTTCTAGTACCATTTTTAAAGTCTTTGGTATGAAACGGCCGGGGATTAAACCCACGACCTTCCGCATGCGAGGCGGACGCTCTACCACTAGACCACGCCGCGGTCTCTCAGCAAATAAGCAGCACGTGTTAATTTCTACTAGAAAACTTACCATACACGTGCAAATTGATTGACAACACAAGTACTGATAACTACTCACCTTACGACCGAGTCTTATATTATGCTGGTCAACCTTCGCTCTGATATCTTTGCCCCTTCTCTTGCCAGCTCTTAAAAAGCGTCTGGAAAATTTGAGTCCAAATTTAATATTGTCGCCACAACCTCCCCACAACCACGCCTCCCTGTTTTGTAAGTTTTTCGACTCATCGCACGTGCACCTGTCGATGCTTCCACGACTGCAGGAACGTGAAAACGTGTGCACCAGACTGGCAGAACTTATAGCATACAGGAACGATGTTTCTTTAAAGCCTGAAATATTTAGAAACAAAAGTAAATGTTGTTGTTGCCGTATAGTGTGTAGCGTCGCTTCCATCAGTCATATCGCACCCGTGTCTATTTGAGACAGTATTCTAAGCGCTGTCACGCTGGAGTATCATGTCGCAAACACATGGTATGATAACCCAACCAGTCACATTTAACTGACATCGGGACTACCAGACCTAAAATTATCCTCTAAATGCTGAGCCCCATGCGAGGAAACTTCTACCATTTTTCAAGTCTTTGGTACGACCCGGCTGGGGATCGAATCTTTAATTTTCCGCATGCAAGGCGTATGGTCTACCCCGAGACCACCGCTGCGGTTTTACAAAAGTGAAATAACATTGTAAAAATACATTAATATAACAACAATAGTAGACACCAACGATTATGACACATAACACGAATGTTTCCACCAATAAGGAGTAGCAACAATATATTGCAAGATTAATGGTTCCTGACATGGTAACACTGTTTTTGTTATGACTAAATGAGTGTTGAATGGATCTGTGTTTTGTACGGCACCAACACAAAGGTTATATGACACGTAGAAAGGAAGATTCCAGAATCATTCTCCATACACAAACACACACACATTCACACTGACACAAAAACAAACACATATTTTAAAAAAGCATCAACAAAAAAAACCCCGATAGACACAACAGAATGAATCTAAGATCGTGATACCTGCAAACTGCTCCGTTACGCTAAACACTTTCCCAATAATACTCATTATCATGTCCCTTGCGACATGCGTGGGCTACTTTCTTTCATTTGACGCCCTAGAACCACGCAGGAGTTGATAACTTAACCACAATAGGAACATTAGAAAATGGACACAACGCCTGTTTAAAGGATTCTTATACCCCTATGCAGAGATTGACAATGATTCTATATTCTTACAGGAATACTGGCAATTTGAAAGTTAAATAATTTTGTAGAATTTGCTGCAACTCGGCAGTTCTACAGATTTCAACGCTGTATATTCAGTTATTGACGAGTGTTTTCTTCTTCATTTTTTATGTTACTTTGTTGATTTTGGTACATGCAGAGTAACTGTGCAAATTTGCTTCTTGTCGGCGTGATATAACTTATGATGTGTTGGTACTCTGTTAAACCACAATCATTCATTAATCCATCCATCCATCCATCCGCCCGTCCGCCCATCCGTCCGTTCGTTCCATCCACCGTCCATTCGTTTGATCGTTTCGTCCGTTCGTTCTCGTTCATTCTCGTTCATTCGTTCGTTCGTTCGTTTTCCATTCCTTCCTTCTTTCCTTCATTTTTATTCTTATTTCTTATCCTCATTCATTCATTATTTTTCCTTCCTTCCTTCCTTCCTTCCTTCCTTCCTTCCTTCCTTCCTTCCTTCATTCATTCATTCATTCATATTCTTACCCGGGACCATGTATATTTGAAACAAGTATGAACTATAACAAGAATGTGTTTACCAAGTAGGTAGTGTAACGCTAATATTTCTTGGCATGACTGATTTATAATTCATTTGTTATGACGATAGCTGTATACAGATAACGAGAATGTATAACACTTGCCTAACTGATTCAATTGTAACAGCGTTAATGTCACACCATACAATAACAATAACATCGGTAACGTACAAAGATTAGTACACATAATATAACACGAACAATAAAAAAAAAAGCAGTACAAACTATTTCATTAAAAATTTCAATAGTGAATTGTTACAGTGTCTGAATATTGATATTGAACAATGTGCAAAAAGCAACAATAACAAAAATATAACACGGACAAAATATTATAAAGAGAAGTCAAAGACTATTTTAACAAAATGATAAAAAACGGTTCAAAGGTATAATGTGTATTAAGCTCGGATAACCTATATTTACGCTCAAAAGAAGGACTAGTGATATACAGAAATACAACAACTTAGCAAAGATAGAAATAACATAACTAAGTTACGAAATAGTAATGATTCTAAAGACCAGCTGTAACAACGATCAGAACATACATAACCACCAGGAGACGTACCATTTACAGGTGTAAACCCACCATTGATTTTTGTTCTTTATTCTATAGTAAATAACAAAAGTTTGAAGGCTTGTCATTCATAGAGAGTACCAAATTTAAGAAATGAAACTTACATTTTACTGTTTGTCAACCTCTGCACTATCAAAATATGATGAGAAAAGTAGGGATCATGTGTCATACAAGAAATTTTTTATCTGCTCAGTGTGTACACTGGTGACAAAGTGAAAGTAGACTTCCGAAAACATGTATTCATACTCCAATTTCCAAGCATCAATTTTTTTTTCTAAATTCACAATTCAAACATGACAATGCTATCAAAATGTTCAAAATACATCAATAATGCCATTCAAATAAAAAAAATGATCATTAAGATAAAGAAAATGCATTTTTAAAGAAGAAGAATTGAGGATTATTTATAACCGCCATTATGCGACTACCCCACGGAAGAACTTCATTTTTGCAATGGTGGTACTATGCCTAAAGAAGCCTCACCTACATCGCCGGTATTTTTCCGATCTTAGCAGTAAAACTGCACATTTATATCAATCATCATATATTATGGATATTCTGTTCAATAATGTATATTTTTTATTGTCTTTGTAGTGTAAAATTCTTTAATTTTGATGGCCAAATACTAAATTACTGCCCGCGATAAAGTCACTCAGAAAAACCGTTTGAAATGAATCATTCAGAGTACTATAACATAGGTTAAAAAGAACAAATGAAAAACGTAACAGAGGTGAAAATTTATTAGAAAGGAAATGAAGCCCATATTTGTATAATATTGATCAGATGACGTCATACTGAGCAAAAAAAGGAAAGATGAAGACGAGAAACCATATTATCTGATGTCTTCACTATGTGCAAATAAAATAATGATAAACCAGCTGTCAAGAGAGAAAACGTATGTTATCTTTGCTAAAATGAAAACTTATATTAATATATGTGCACATTGAAGAATAATTCCTTCATGTTGTGGACTTTGAATATAGGAATCACACAACGTACCAAGGACCTTTAGACATGCCTAGACTGTACACATGTTCAGACTGTCGTATTTGTAAGATAGTGTAAGGAGCGAGCTTCGGCGCACCAATTAACAATATCTAAGGACTCACACCACTATTATCTCCTTTGAGCTCAGATGACGGAGCTGTAGTTCTTTTTTTCTTTTTTTTCAGGACTTTGTATTGCAGTGATTTATTTTTTCCTACAATAATTAAATAGTCATTATTACAGAAATCGAACCGCATCGTGGGCGAATAATTGACATATTACTCTGGAAATTGATAGGTTTCCTAAAAAAAACATTGAATTAAAAAAAACTGGTCAATGTATGCTATTTTCCCTTTATAATTGCATATCTTGAGGTAGTGAAGAATTTGAGCCCAGACACATGCTGCATTTTTTTCTCACTGTGTTTTGGACATAGATGTTACAATGGAGTCCTATGGGAAATGTAATAGTGGGTTGGGACTACAAGCTCACGGTGACAGTTTTGCTTCTAATCGTTCCAAGGTCATGACCCCTGTTGCCATTTCGTCTGTTAATGTATTGTACATACTGTGGTTAGTCTATGTACTGACTATGTTTCTGCTGCTGTTGTCACAGTGTCCTTTGAATTTGAATTCTACGTCGCCGTTGGACGTATTTCCCTCCATTTTTAAGACACATACAATATTGTAAATACTGAATGTATCAAAGCCTATAGGGCATGCATCATTTATACTATCGTCTGTCGTCACTGACCGAACGCCGATTAACTCTACTGCTGATAACTGCACCGTATCATGGTGCGTCCACGACACCAAACGCGTCTCCAATTGAAGAGTTTTCACCAGGTGAGTGGACAATATTACACGCTCAAGGTGGTCCTTAGGCTCGTTACTCATTATTTTGTAGTTTGCATTAATTATATAAATCGTGTCGAGTCCACTTGAAGTGTTATCAATGGAATTTGGGCGCGATTTCTACCCTTAATTCCGGGTTATATTTGACAGATAAAATGTTGAAACATTCAGTTTCTTGTATTTTAATCAAGCGTTAAGCGGCATTGATGTCTCTTTTCCTCAGGGCAACGCACTGCACGACGTATGCGGATTGATAGCATTTAACTTTGACGTTATTTTATCATATCGTCTGCAACAAAGACTTTTATTCGTTTCTACTTGGCGATGAAGTTCTACATATTTGATAAGAGATTAGAAATACATTTTCTGCACATTTTAAATGATATTTGAATATTTTAATCTGACAAATGTTTAAAAATGATTTGTACAACAAGTATTGCGATTATAACTATATGCAATTGTATAAATATTTCAATATTTTGATTTACACGCACAGTTTTAATTTTGTTAAAACATAATTGAAAGTGAATAATTCATCTTAATAGTATGTCAGTTTCCGTTTTCACTTTAACATAGTTGCACTTTAACCCTTGCCAAGTCATAAACGTGTCTTCTACCTTAATGCCTCTCAAATATTTTCATGACCGAAAACATGTAATGGCAATAATCTACAGTTTGTATTTGCGTATTGAATTTGTATTTATTTGCATGCAAATTGTTTTTTTTTACTTCCTGACTTTTTTATTTTATTAAAAATACGTTTGTTTGTAAACATAATTATATTTAATATAATTTATGGTCGAAAAAATACACCACATATATTCTTTTTACAGTAAATATAAACAAATAATGTATATCTTAATATCGTCTTAGCTAATGGTTATATTTATTTCTCAGTGAATTGTTTTTACTATGATTATTTCACTGTTAAAAAACAGTAGAAATTGGTTGGCTCGAACACGGATTGATCGAACACCACATTCAGCTCGAACCACTTATCCTGTCCGAATTTCTATTTCGATGTATATACATGTACATGCATGGTATGGTTTTGAACAATACTTGGCTCGAACAACCCCAAAGTCGAACTAGTTTGTCCAGTCCCGCCGGATTCGAGTTATCGAAGTTCAACTATAGTTTAATAATAAGAGATGTTGTTAGGTTTTCGCTGTTGTTTGTAATGAAAACGTTAGTTGAAATACCAATTAAATTTCACTAGTGTAAATTGAAATTGGCATAACAAATTTCTATAAATCCACAAACTATCTCAGTGTTGACTTAATAAAATACAAATAATATTTCAATCAAACCAAAGATTAATTTATAATTATTTAATTTTTTTTTACTAATTGCATCGTCTTAAAATTATACTAATATCTAAATATACAAATAATAACAAATTAAAACACTTATTTTTTAATCATAAGCACCTCGTAGTAAACAAGCATTTCATTCTAAAAAACAGAAGGAAAAATATTTTTTCGTCTTGATAATAATACTTATAAGCATAGACGTTACGTTTTTTTTACAAACATTTATTTTTGAATAACGATTTTTTATGACATTTATTTTAATGTTTTAAGTCGATTTATTTTTAACACATTGTCTTGGAGAACGGTCTCAATAGCATTTGATAAAAAGTTCATTTGAAGCAAAGGACGCTAGCAGCCAAGTTTTCATATAGAATCTGTTTATAAGAGGTAGTGAAAAAAATTCGCTCAATGCGCCTAACCAACCTGCCTCCTAGAATAAGTTTGAGCAATATTCTGTTTTCGAGCAACACTGAAAAATAAATACCCATGATTCTAAAGAAATGATAACAGCATAGCTCCCCCCTCATAAAACAACACTCAGTACTGGCTCTACCAAGGACGGACTCAAGAGCAGTTTACTTATGTTTATATGCACAGCTCTGAGCTTTCGTCGCAATCGAGCTAAAATAAATTGGTACAAACTAAAGTTAAGAACACAATTCCACGGTGATGAAGACGTTTTGGAAGACAAATCGTAAATCAGCGGTTTCATTGCCGCTTGTCAGATGCTTAGTGCATAGAAATTGACAATTAAATGTCGCGACCGCTAAACATAGCTTCGTCCCGGCAGGTTATTCGTAAAAGGTGTAAACTGGTCAATTACGCTGACGTCCTTTCTCTTACAAAATAATACGTTTTCGCTACATTATATTGAAGGCATTTATTTCTCTTATTTGTCTTTTTTTGTGTTTCTACCCGAACCATTGAATTATCCAGTATCACTTTCGCTAATTCAACACCCCACCGTACGATTTATCACCCGTTTAGAAAAGTTAAATGACCAGGTATTCGTTACAATGCATTTAAATAGTCGGTAAATTGGACAAAATGAGCTAACAAAATCACCATCCCGAACTTTATTCTTGGCTATTACGAAACCAATTGTCCGCCCTCCCGGGCCGTTCATCACGGCCAATTTGCAAAGAAATGAAATTGAAACGTTGTATTACTTCTTTCCCGGCCATTATCATGAGTGATTCATTCCAATGATTGAGGTCTGTATTTCGATTTTAAAAAAAAAAAGAGAAAAAAAAAGGAACGCATTTATCATCTTTGTAAATGATCACCTGAGCGAGTCATTCATTGATGTTGTTGTCTTAATAGAAGCTGACCTAAAGCACAGCCAGCGCGTTGATTTGGTTGTCAAGGTTTCCTTTTAGTAGAAATGGGCTGTTTTTATTTTCGAAGTCTATTATATAAGCTGTAACAAATGGCAACCTTAATAATGCTCAAAAAATACTGACAAAAGTTCTGATCTCATTTTGACAATCAAGCTTCAAACAATTAGTATAAAACGAATAAAAAAAACAATGTATTAGCTATTACTAATATCTACACAACATATGTGCTCGTAGTACACAAAAATGAGTACAACGTTAATAACAGTCTGTCTCTAACAGACCGACAAGATCAGACCACCTTTAAAGATCATACAAGGACATTATACAAAAGGTGAAAAGCAGATGGTTCGCACCAGTCGGCGTATTTACTGATCTGCGAGTCCGTCTGACATACTGCCAACCGTGTGTATACATTCCCCGTACACAACGATGTGTGCCGGTATGGTAGCTACAAATGGTGAAGAAGTTGAGGGAACGAAGCTGCTGATGAATATAAACACAGGCACGTTCAGTATCAAACTTCAAAGCGAGATTGGGTGCCCCCGTCAGCCAGGTTTGGCTACTGACCTCTCCAAGGCGGTCATCACTGTTGTCGCTTCTGCTGTATGTTAGTATTGTACTTCTTATGGTCGTTATTTTGTATTCAATCAAACCTATCGTCAAAGGCAAGGAGCAAAACGGCCTTTTAAGACAGGTTTTTGCTTAATAAAGGTGAATTTGCTCTGAAAGCATAGAAATAGTCCGAGGAAATAACAATTGTGTCTGCTTAAGACAAGTGACTGCATACCACAGGTGACCGCTTGTACAGATTTGGTTGCATTTATCGTGTTTACGATGTTGTGGTCGATGTGCCCGTTGAATGCCACGTCTCCACATGCACTAAGTTATGTGCATCTTATTTTCAAAAATAATACCAGCCAAAAACTTAGTATTGAATCTGTTGTACTACATGTCAATGTGATTTTATGACCAATCCAACCAGATGAAATCACACACATTCTTGCATTACCAAACTGATACAATGTCACGAGTTTTCATCACACTGTCCTACAATTGTCGCCACTCTGTGAGACGCTAAAGACAAACTAAACAAGAGTCCATAGTCTTGGTGACGCCGCTGTTTTTGTATGGTTCATATTAGCACATGTGTTGAATGTATGACATAAGTGTTGACATGTTTGTGCTATGCTAGATATACGGACGGATGGACGGACAGACATTTAACTTTTAAGTAATACATTAATCTCAATCATATGTTACTGGATGGCTGGTTTCTATTTTTGAGCTGCGTTGTATGAGCTCCGTTATCCCAAAGCACCAACAGTAATAACAACCTTAATGTCTCATTACACAGGTGAATTTTGCTCAATGTTCTATATATAAAAAAAAACAGCAGCGGGTGGTCTAAGGTCTACGCCATAATACTTTAGTGTGGCAACGCTTAGAAAACTGTCTCATGTAGACACCGTTGCGATATGACTTAAACAGTGTAGAAAGCGACACTATACATCATACAACAAACCATCTATATAAAAAACCGTGTAAGATGTTCATTGTAAAAAATCCACATGGTTTTTTTTTTAAGATTATTGTTTCCATAGCAGGAATGTACCTGCTCATAAAAATGCACAACAACTGGTTGGTTGACCAGCCGGTTGAACGACCGGGTAGTGAAAAGGTCATCAAATGCTCTAAAATATATAGCCATCTGTTAAAATTCAATAACAGTCGGTTTTAACACCAGTGATGTCTTATTGTTGTATAGGCTATGTCAGATTTTGCTCTACTTAACTTTTGATATACGACATTGTGTTTCATTATCATTCGTCTCTCACCACTGATTCAAGTGGGAAAGTTATCAGTTACTTGCGGAGATGGGGTGTGCTCGAGTGCTGGTTAATCCCAGGAAACAGTGGTTAGGTTAACTGATTGTCTGTTAGCCCTAGATGGCATAAAAATGACGCTAAATATTCAATCAATCAATCTATCTACTTAACTTAAGAAAGATAACACAGCCCCACGAAGCATTTCGAACACACATTTCAAACCAAATTACATTGAACGTTTTAGTGCTAAAATCGTGTTACCGTCTCCAAAAGGGGCGCTACTCTGTAGTGAGACGTTTAGTGCATTTTGGACGGTGTTTATTAACTATATTAAACTGCTGCACACTCGATCAATCACACTATAGATCGGACACTTAGTACAATGGGCTGTCATGGGAGCAATATATCAATCATTATCACTCTATTGGACAATATAAGATTCAGACCACTCGCTGTGTATATTCTGTAATTAATTGTCATAGCTTGTAGGTAGCTAACCAACCAACCACCCATCCTTTGTCACTTTGGACAATGTTTTATTGATAAATTAATAAAAAAAAAACATTTTTTTTACAAATCAAGTACGAATAAGTGTGAGAGAAGTACAAACATATATGTAGCAAGTCCATTCTAATACTTGTAAAAAATCTTTTCTTTTAAAAGAAATGCATGCTTTGCATTCATCAGTCTTTGTATACAACTTGTCCATTGTTTGGAATCTTGAATAGGAGAAAATAGTTGCATTAATCTTATATTGCAAGCGTATATTGTAAACGACAGGCATTGGTTAAATGCAGATAAAAAATGTTAGATGGCATTGTATTTTGTCTGTTCCGTTGAATTTATTTTTAAAGCTCGATTATAGAACACCGCTTGAGCCGGTGCTAGTGGGCGTGAAGGGTGATGCACGTTGCATTACTCCTCATTAACACGCTCAGTAAAACCGAGTCTGTCATTTTCTTTTCTTTGGTTGGGTCCTTGGTACTTACCTCATAGGTGTTCTTTTTTTGTTGGATACTAATTTACGGTAAATGCAGAAGTAATTAAACAAATATAAGAATATACCGTCACCCTGCTTATATAGTCTTGATCAAAGCAAGCGTCGCTTATGATCAAGACTACCTACTTATATAATGGGGTACTGCCATTGCAAACAGGAAATGGTTCCGTGTGGTAGTCGCATAATGGCGGTTATAAAATATTCTTGTTTTTTCTTCTTTAAAAATCCATTTTCCTTATTTTAATGCCCTCTTTTTTAATTTGAATAGCAGTATTGATGTTTTGAACATTTTGAAACCATTGTGAATTTAGAAAAAAATGATGCTTGGAAATTGAGGTAGGAATACATGATTTCTGACGTTTAGTTTCACTTTGTCAACAGTGTACAACTGAACAGAAAAAATAGCTTGGATGACACATAACCCCTACTTTCCTTGTCATATTTTGGTAGTGCAGAGGATGACAAACAATACTATGTCTTCTTTCAGTTGGGCCTCTCTACGAATGATAATCATGTAATATTTTATTAACTATAAAAATAAAGAACAAAAATCAATGGCGGGCTTACACCCATAAGTTTTCTTTAAGAAACGCAAGCGTCAAAAATGATCGAGCATCAGTTTGCAGTAATTACAACCGCCACAATAACGAACGAACCCAGTCGCGTACATCCGTCACAATAACAAACTACCTCAGTTGTGTAGTAAGTATACTATTGTGTCAGCGCAGCTATTCGGATGCATTACAGCAATAATATTTAGGAAGCATTAAAAAAAATAAATCGAACAAATCAATGTCTGAAGAATAAGTAAACACATTCAGAAAAAAATTGTACCACAGTCTAATCAGACGAGACGAATTTGAGTCGTTTCGTACACAATCGTTTCGACCCCTCGTATCTTTAATTTTTAATTTGTTGCCGACTCAAACAATAATTTGATGTTATAAGTGACATAAACCGTAAAACACATTCAATGCTCAGATATGAAAAAAAAAAATGTTTTAAATATTTAAGCAGTAAACATTCGCACAACCGTAAAGCAATAGCACGTTTGTAGCTGAATATTCTTGGAAGTTAAATGTACGAAATCATAAATCTCTACATCACCTTTAAAATAACTACGATGCAGGTTTCTTGTTTTCGGTATTGTAGAAAAAAAGTTCGGAAAAAAATCCAAAGAAATTTCAATTGTATAGTTAAGAATTTCAACTAATATTTTCGAAACTAGCGTAAGGCTATGTATTTTTTGTAAATATATACTTTCCACCTCGATAAGTAAAACGGATTTCAACATTGCCGCATGTCCCTTTAAGATCCGTGTTCCGTTGCCACTCCTAATTAAGATTGAACGTTCGAAGTTAATTAGTCTTGAATAGACAGTGTTCTTATTTAATTAATTTTAACCATTATCCAGCATATGAAGCTTTCCAGGCGCCAAACACTTAACACGTGATACCCTTGTCTCTAACATATCTTACACAGTACGTACATATTTCTATAATTATTACATTATTGAAATTGTTCAGATATTTAAGTGAAATTATTCAGGGAAGATACAAACTTCAAAAATGCTGCATTTACTTCGCCTTATGATCACTTCTCACCGCCCAGGTTGTAAGTTCGAGCTCGGTTAAACGCTTTGCATGAGAAAGTTTACCAGTTACCTAGGAATGTGGTTCTACTCGGATTCCTTCTAAGGTTTTCGTTAACCAATATAACTGGATAGGTCACATATAACATGTTATGTGTTGATTTATGTTCAAAGATTCGACTGGAACTTGGTGATTGTGACCAATCATAAAAACACGTTTGATGAAGAGATTGATGCCAGATCCAAGTAAATACTAATACACTGCACACCAGACTTGAAACATTTTCATTCTGCAATTCTGCTAGCAGAATATTTTTTTTTGTTATTCTAATATTTTGCTTATACATTCTGCTATTCTGCTGTACTGTTAGCTATTTCAGTAACCATTATTTTTTATTTTTTATTTTTTTTATTCTGCCTGCATAATTACTTTTAAGAAATTCTCTTTGATGATGTACAGTATATCCACGGCGGCACATATGTAAGACAGAATTATGTTTTTTTTTATTCTGCAGTTCTGATGGTGAATTATTTTTATCTTTTTAAGTTTATTTTCTTTTTCTGCCAACATCAATTATTCATTATTTCGTTTTATTATGTTATTCTGTCATTCTGTCATTCTATGTTTTTTTGTTGGTAGATTGTTTTTTTTTATTCTGCCATTCTAAGATTTTTTTTTGACAGAATGCATGTCCTTATTTTTATAATATATTTCATTCGCCAAAAATTTCTTTCTGCTGCTATGCTGGCAGAATGAAATATTTCATTTGATGAATTTTGTTCATATTGCAATTCTGCTATTCTGCGGGCAGAATGTAATTAATTAATTCTGTTGCTCAGATAGCAGAGTGATTTTTTTTTCATTCTGCTGTCAGACCAAGTCGATCTAAAAAAAAAGTCGTAATATATAATTATACACTTGATATTTGACATAACGTAATAAAACACTATTTTTATTGTGCTCATTGACCAAACTTAACAACAATGCAAAAAGTATTTTAGCTTTTTTACGTTTTTAGCTCAGGCGGTATCTTTCTCAATTTTGAGACTCTCGGTTTGACTCTTAATCCATCAAGGGGTCGTGAGTTTGAATTTCCACCAGACCGCAATCTTCGCGATGATTGACATAGGACGTTGCGTCTCATTGTCATTCGTCTCTCGCCGCTGATTCAAATGGTAAAGTTATCAGTTACTTACGGATATAAATGTGTCCGAATACTGGTTAACCTTGCTGGATACAGAAAAGGTTGGATAGGTTAACAGATCGTCTCGGTGGCATAAATAAAAATGACGCCAATTATTCACACAAACACGTTTTGAATAATGTGTTGCCACGTAATTGTTCTTAATAAAAGGTTATTAAGTATGTATATATAAATGTTTTATATCAAATAATGTTAATAGGAAGAATTACGATAAGCCTTAAGGAATGTACGGATTTATTTATGAATAAAATTAAGTTGTAAATGACGTCAGAAATGCGAAGTATTATGTGGAAAGATCTTATGTATTTTTTATGAATTTAAAATTTAGTATATTTCAATTATCTCAAAAATATAATTAGTGTTTATGTAACGTATTAAAATTAAACATAACACCAAAAACATATATAGTCTGCAAAACCGTTTTTATAACAGAACACATTGTAAAAAAAATAAAAATACGACTGCTGCAGTACCACTCAGTTTACATGTATCAGTAACGTTTACTGCGGAGCAGCGAACAATAAAACAAATCACTTTAGAAATGGAAAACACAATAGAAACCGTAGTAGCAGAAATAAAGTAGTAGTAGCAGTAGTAGTAGCAGTAGTAGTAGAAGTAGTAGCAGTAATAGTAGGAGTAGTAGTAGTAGAAGTAGTAGTAGTAGTAGTAGTAGTAGTAGTAGTAGTAGTAGTAGTAGTAATAGTAGTAGTAGTAGTAGTAGTAGTAGTAGTAGTAGTAATTGACGAAGTAATAGCAGGAGTAGTAGTAGTAGTAGTAAAAGTAATAGTAATAGACGTAGTAATAGACGCAGTAATAGCAGGAGTAGTAGTAGTAAAAGTAGTAGTAATAGACGTAGTAATAGACGCAGTAATAGCAGGAGTAGTAGTAGTAAAAGTAGTAGTAATAGACGCAGTAATAGCAGGAGTAGTAGTAGTAGTAGTAGTAAAAGAAGTAGTAATAGACGTAGTAATAGACGCAGTAATAGCAGGAGTAGTAGTAGTAAAAGTAGTGGTAATAGACGTAGTAATAGCAGGAGTAGTAGTAGTAAAAGTAGTAGTAGTAGCAGGGTAGTAGTAGTAAAAGTAGTAGTAATAGCAGGGGAGAAGTAGTAAAAGTAGTAGTAATAGACGTAGTAATAGACGTAGTAAAAGTAGTAGTAATAGCAGGGGAGTAGTAGTAAAAGTAGTAGTAATAGACGTAGTAATAGACGTAGTAAAAGTAGTAGTAGTAGGAGTAGTAGTAGTAGTAGTAGTAGTAGTAGTAGAAGTAGATAAAGTAATAGTAGTAGCAGTAGCAGTAGCAGTAGTAACAGTAGTAGTGATAGACGTAGTAATAGACGTAGTGATAGACGTAGTAATAGACGTAGTAAAAGTAGTAGTAAAGACATAGTAATAGACGTAGTAATAGACGTAGTAAAAGTAGTAGTAATAGCAGGAGTAGTAGTAGTAAAAGTAGTAGTAATAGACGTAGAAATAGTAGTAGTAAAAGTAGTAGTAGCAGTAGTAGTAGTAGTAGTAGAAGTAGAATAAAACGTAGTAGTAGCAGTAGCAGTGGTTGTAGTGATAGACGTACTAATAGACGTAGTAGTAGTAATAGCAGGAGTAGTAGTAGTAGTATTAGTTGTAGTAATAGTAGTAGAAGTAGAAGTAGTAGTAGAAGTAATATCAGTAATAGCAGGAGTAGTAGTAGTAAAAGTTGCAGCAGCAGCAGCATTGTCAGAAGCAGCAGCAGCAGTAGCAGTAGTAACAGTAGTCATAGTCAACCTCCACAGTGAGGGGACAACACTCTATCCACTGCGCTACACTCGCGCTTGAGTAATGGCAAAGACCAGTTTCATGTGCAGCAACATGGGAAGTAGTATCAGCAGCAAGTAGTAGTTAAGTAACGATAGCAGTAGTAACAACCTTTTATAACTTGTTTTGATTGTTAAGTCCGTCCATGATATGTATGTACATTAACTTATTGATACAAAATGCTAATGACAAAATATGCCGCTGCAGCAGACACGGTCGAAAGGCAATAAAGGGAGATAATAGTGGCGTAAGTCATGTCGTAAGTCCTATAACAGACACGGTTGAGAGGCGGTAAAGGGAAATAATAGTGGCGTAAGTCATGTCGTAAGTCCTATAACAGACACGGTTGAGAGGCGGTAAAGGGAGATAATAGTGGCGTAAGTCATGTCGTAAGTCCTGTAACAAACACGGTTGAGAGGCGGTAAAGGGAGATCATAGTGGTGAACGTCCTGTAGCAGACACGGTTGAGAGGTGGTAAAGGGAGATAATAGTGGTGTACGTCCTGTAACAGACACGGTTGAGAGGCGGTAAAGGGAAATAATAGTGGCGTAAGTCATGTCGTAAGTCCTATAACAGACACGGTTGAGAGGTGGTAAAGGGAGATAATAGTGGTGTACGTCCTGTAGCTATTTCAGGCTCCAACCAAACTTCTCATATATTTATAGATTTAAAGTCATGAAGTGGTAAACAATATTTTTTATTTGGTGCAAATGTTAAATCCGTTTTGGGCGAGGTTGTTTTTCTTTTTAGTTTTCAGTTAATCTTGTTCGGAACTGCCCAGTTAAACTTAGATATCCTGTCGAAATAGGGAAACCGGACTGTTGAAACATTCGAAAACAGGACAGTTTTGTAATGAGAGTCTCGTGTTCATGATCATTAAACACATGTGAAGTCTTAATTTATCCAATTAAGCATGTAAGCACGTTCTATGAATCCGTGTACCAAAGTGTTTAATTTACGAACATCGAAAGCGTGCGCAGGTCCGGCCACGGTAAGATGGGAAGAACATTATCTTTTATTCTCCTTTTATTGCGACAGACGGTGTAATTAGGTGATAAACAAGCTACCGAAACGACCATTGATATCGCCGTAAATTGCCAAGGTCAACTGCAATAAAATGCAACAAAACGCTGATATTTTTCGCAGTGTCTGCAAAGCTAAATATTGAGATTGAATCACCGATCATAGATGATTAAAATTATCAATGTTGAATCACATATACTGACAATGACAATTTTTTTTCCCAAATATATATTGTCAGCTACTTAATATGGCACTGATATTACTAATTATAGTTTGGAAACCACTAATTAGCATGATATAGAGTGATATCAAGCTGAATTAATTACATGTTTTTGACAGATCTATAATTACGTAGGGACATACCATACCGTGTTAACTTGCTAAAGTTTGAGTTTCTATCAATTTTTGATCCTTAATTTATACACATGCAGCACAGATATAAACCAGACTAAAGAAAATCGCACACAGCAATGCTGTCAAATTATACGTTACTTGTTATCACAGCTAAACGAAAAGAAAAGGACATGTGCAGTTTTATTCTGTTAAGTTAGTTATATTCAATTTATATACAGTCAAACCTGTGTAAGTGACCACCTCTATCAAGCAGACACCTGTCTTAAGTAACCATATTTTCTGTTTCATATTTCTATGCTTTCTGTGTAAATTAACCTATGCTAAGCAACAACCTGTCTTAAAATACCAATTTTGCTTCTTCCATTGACTGGCCGCTTAAGACAGACATGACTGTACTATAAAAAAAATCACAAAAATCTGATGTTCAACATGAGATAAACATTTATAGTGCACATCCACCACGACAGTATAAACAATATCACCATATTAGTACAATAGTCACACGGTCAAGTACAATCTTACATGACGAAGCAATGTCAACAGATCTAAACGTTTTGAAAAGGTCAGTACCCTAACCGTTACCGGGAAGACACGCCATGTACACGTGTATCATATTCAATAATATACAAAGTATCATATCATATTAAGTGGGGATTTCAATTTAAGAGCACCGCCTCAACCAATATATAGTTCTGTCTCCGTCTCATAGCGGAGCAACCATAGAACGCCACCGCGATAAAGCCCGAAGATAAACAGCCGCTTTGGTTTGCCGTATCACGGATAAGGGCACAATCATGCACTTTCATGTCAACACTGTTTTCATTATTACCCAGATAAACTACTTTCTTATGTGGTATTAGCCATTCAGTGGGGCCATATATGATACTAAATCACGTATTATCGCTGTTGTAGCACTCGTTGAGATCTGATAGTCCGGGTTACACAGACGTGTGATAGACGGGTTGTGATCATTAAATCAAGGTGAAACGCTGTTATTACAAACAAACATGGACGCCATTTGTAAACGTGTTTGTTTTGAGTCAAGAGTTATTGGAAATGTCCTTTTTTGTCCACAAAGGTATTGATGAAAAGTATCATTCTGATAAAAGAAACCATTGGAAGAGTAGAGTATCATCAGGACACAGGGACCGGTGTCACCAAACTTCTCAAGATGCGATTTTCCTCGACTTAAAAATGATCAATTTCTCCAAATTATTTTTTGAACTCATTAAACATTAAATGACTACGCAGAATTGAAACCATTGCTATCTTAACACAATGGTAAAATATAACTTGAATCGGGAGCTAGGAAATTAGAATTTTATTTGGTTCTGTTAGTGCGGGCTATTGTATTTTGTAACATCCCTCATGCCCTCCCCCTTGCACCTTCTCAAACGGTATTATATATTCCAGCAAAGCCAATTGAGTTTCTCAGTCCCATATAACCAGAAATAATACCAACAATGAGTCCCATGGAACCAGAAACAATACAAACAATGTGTCACATGGAACCATAAATAATACCAACAATGAGTTCCATGGAACCAGAAATAATACCAACAATGAGTTCGATTGAACCAGAAATAATACCAACAATGAGTTCGATTGAACCAGAAATAATACAAACAATGTGTCACATGGAACCATAAATAATACCAACAATGAGTCCCATGGAACCAGAAGTAATACCAACAATGAGTCCCACGGAACCAGAAATAATACAAACAATGAGTTCCATGAAAACAGAAATAAAACCAACAATGAGTTCCACGAAACCAGAAATAATACCAACAATGAGTCCCACGGAACCAGAAATAATACCAACAATGAGTTCCACGGTAACAGAAATAATACCAACAATGAGTTCCACGGAACCAGAAATAATACAAACAATGAGTTCCACGGAACCAGAAATAATACCAACAATGAGTCCCACGGAACCAGAAATGATACGAACAATGAGTTCCACGGAACCAGAAATAATACAAACAATGAGTTCAGTTTTAATTGTCGCCACATAATACCGAGCCACTAACAAATTGGTATGTAAAATACTTTTATGCACCAAGCTGATAGTTTGTGTGGTTAATAATAATTTTTATCACATAAAAGCATTTTTTATTTCAACTGTTTTTCAACCGTCCACTAACCCTAAACCCTGGGTACTTAAATATCCGTTCGTGTGTGCGATATAACCCAAACATCAAAAATACCCCAAAAAACATGTGTGAGAGAAGAAATTGAAAGACAGCAAATTTCTAGTACAACTTCTTCTTCCAGAAACTGTTTTACACTTTGTGATATTAAGTTTAATAATAGAAATTTTTAAAACTACTACCGATAATAGCATCGCCATGCTCAGTTCACATTTTCAACTCAAACTGTTTGTGCAATGCTAAATCATTAGGAGCTTAAGTAAAACTGTTTCCAATTGGAATTATAAAAATCCAACAAGAATAATTTTCAAATTGGAAGTTTCCAATTGGAAGCTTGTAAAATCGGAAACTGACTTTCCAATTGACTAATGCAGGGTCCAACTGGGAAATTCCAGATGTGTTTAACCTTATGTTATTTTTTTTCTAATGTATTAATTTATTTTTCTTCTTCAGTATATGATAGAATTATATCATAAACTGCGGAAATACGGTAGTAAAAAAAGGTATGGCACGAATAACGTTTAACATCAGATATATTTACAGGAATATGAATTGTATTCAAAAAGACGCAATGGATATTTGCAGGGTACATGGTTATGGCACCTCTCATAACATTGTTGGAGAGAACCGCTACATAAATGTTTAATTATTGTCGTTGTTTTAAAAATATAAAAAAAAGGTCTAAAATTTTCATGGTAAAAAAGAAAATATTTTTCCGTAGCAAGAATGTATCCGCACATAAAAATGCACAAACAACTGATGGGTTGATCAACTTTTTCTTTTAAAAGACAGTGCAGCGAACCCCCTAAGTGTTACTTTTAAGTTATCAAATGTTCATAAATTTAAAATTCAATAAAAGCCATTTCTAACACCAGTGATGCCTTATTTTCAGTGTGTGCTTGATAAATTTTTCTGTACTCATCTGCAACTACAAAGTACCTAAGTACATACCGATTTCGAACCAAATTACATAGGACTCTTTTTTAAGCGTAATAATCATGTAACCGTCACAAAAACAAACGGATGCAATTGTGTGGTGAGTACGCAAACGTAGAAAATAAACATATATAATCCAACAAATGTGATGCTACAAACATACTCATTTTATTCATCGATAGTGCGAAATGATTTTCTAGTTATATTCGCTTTATATTTGACTAAAAACACATACTTAATATAAAGACGCAAAATCTAAACCATAAAGTTACGACAAAATCAAAACACATTTTACGATCAACAATACCAAACTAAATGCGAATGAAACTTGGTGGGAACCAAGGACACTATCAGCTTTTGTGGATCTTTTTATACTATACTTTCTATAATAAGAAATGTCACGTTTTTTTTTAAAGTGTTGACTTACGGACACCGGAATCCGTTTTAAATTCTTAGAATTGATACGTTTGATATAATTTTATATTTTGGCGATAAGATCAAATTAAGAAAAAAAATGTTGTAAATTTCCATAACATCTCAGTTCTGCTGTTATGTTTCGCTGTGTATTGAATATATATATATATATATATGTATGTAATATGTTGATAACAAATAATAAGGTTTGGTCGTTTTAAGATAAAATCAATTTATTACAGAAACTGTTCGTTACTTATTTAGATACTATACACTACTCCACTTCATTTTTAATTTCGGATAAGCGCACGGTGGAGACATGAACTTTGCGGCTCCTTTTCAATAAAATAAAAAGCAATATCTCTTTTGTAAATTTAGTTCAGTCTGATCATGTGATCGGATGTTCCCAGAGATTTCTTGATAAATTTAAATTAGTTTCATTTGCGCTTTTACTGCAATTAGACAATTGAAATAATTTAATAATATTGATACATGTTTGTATTATTATTTCTCTGATAAATATTTGTATCATTATTATTATTATTTTTAATTATTCTCATGAATTCACTGGAACTGCGGCCTTGATTTGCCATTAAAACTAATGAAAGCATTTATGTTTTAAGCAGCAACATTTGCTGTTTCCCATGTCTATACTTTCAGAGCAATTTAACCTGTTTTAAGTAACTACCTATCTTGAAAGGCCACTTTTTCTCCTTCCATTGGCTCACTGCTTAAGACAGGTTTGACTGTATTTTTTAAACCAAATACCAATAACAAAATGGACAACTGTTCAACGCAATACTTCGGTATGAAGGATTACAGAAATCAGATATTTTATGCATTGTGTTTTTATTTTATGTTACAGAATTGTTCTCTATTTCCCCCATCCATTCATCGTTGTTAAGACGCCCCGTCCGCTGTCTGCACCAGCCAATAATTAACCAAAAATCTAGTACAGTCAAACCTGTCTTAAGCAGCCAGTCAAGAGAAGAAGAAAAATTGGCTTTTCAATACAGGTGGTTGCTTAAAATTAAAATTGCTCTGAAAGCATAGAAATGGGAAAATAGCAAATGAAGCTGCTTAAGACAAGTGACTGCTTAATAGAGGTGACCGCTTATACAAGTTTGACTGTATTTTACAACTGATGGAATAAATGTTTTTATTGAATTCATTATTGAATCAGTTTTTGGCCTAAAAACATGTTACAGACAAAAACATGATAATATTTAACATTCAGGTTTTAATATTAAAATCTAAAAACCGTGTTAAAGTATGACTAATTGTAATTTTATTTTTAACTGATAATCATATTTAATGAATGACTTGTATAGAAGGACTAAATGTTGATGAAATAGCACACGAAGGATTAATTCTTTGCAAAATAATCATTCATAATTCACAAGCAAGTGATTTCTTGCACATTAACTGTAAGTTGTATGAGCGTTCAAACAAGCCCAATCAGTTGCCTCTTTCTTCTCTATATAATTCCTTGATTTTATTTACAATTCCAAAGTATATACACTGTTTGGGTATCAAAATGACGAAGTAATAGAAGGAATATTACGTTAGTTATATATCATTTTAACACTGCAGATGACAAGAAAATGATAATGTCGTAATTTTTTTAATTAACAGGAAATGCTTATTAACTTTATATATTTATATATAACCACAAGGAATGCATTGTTGCACGATAAATATGTTAACAATACAAACATGTTAAGCATTCCGGTGAATTATAGATATTTGTCAGTATTTTTCTATATTTTGATAATTTCACTGTTAAAGGGGTTGATATTAAACTGAGATGATTACTAATTACAAACAATAATAAAACTACGTACGTGTATTTTACCCCCGCCTTCTCTTTGACAAATCTTATGTATCAGTGTTACTCCGTTATATATACGTTTTGTAAATAAACTATTGTTTAAACTAAACCAAAAATGTTACACTATATTTTAATGATTGATTATATAGTGAAGACGCAGTTATAAGAGTTTTCTGAATATCTGCCCTTGATTATTTATCAACAAACTCATTCTAAACAAAACATAATAAAGCAGGAACAACTTTATAAATTTTTATCTGACTTTTTCATCACGGTACGAGCTGTTTATTTTATTAAGTATAAACATGGTTCGAAAACAAAAACAAATCGACGTCAAATGAAAAGCCGTTGGAATACTTTTCGACTATATTCACTTTATGATTTTATTAAAAAGAAAACAGGTGTCCTTTTTTCAGTAGTCTAAGGTGCAACCGCAAGATCATCCACCGCTAAGGTTCGAATCCCGTTCGCTCAAAAAACTTTGTAAGAAAGTTTGCCAGTTACTTGTGGAAGGACGGTGGTTCTACTCAGATTTATTCTGAGGTCTTCCTCCACCAATAAAACTGAATATGCCATGTATATGTATATAGCCTGGAATGTGTTGAAAATGACGTTGAATCTCACAGAAAAAAAAAGAAAAACAGAAAGAAGGAAAGAAAACTTGCAGTTTGCTATACTGTGACCGTACAGTCACATAGCAAAACCACGGCTAACCGCGAATAAAATAAAGGGTCCCCGTTAGTGTGTGTATACTTATGGACTTTAAGGAATTTACGAACTGGTTCAAATTTTTGCGGTTGCTTACAAGGTACCGGCCCGGTGTACTCAACGAAAGTCCGATGTTTATCTACGTCCTTTCATGTTCTTACTTGTTTACAAGTGTTTGTATTTGGACAGTGATGTCATCGGTGACTATCTGAGGTCACATGTTGTCTGTATGGATAATGGGGCATATAACACATTACCACTGTATGCAGGAATGACACTTTCCGAATAAAGGCAATCTTAATTTATACAACATTAAAGCAATTCTTGAATTCGAAACAATTCGTCTGTAGTCCTCCATGGCATGAAAATGACGCTTAATAATCAATCAATCAATCAATCAATCAATCAATCAATCAATTTCTTCTTTGAAATTGAGGAATGCAAATGTGAAAATAATGACCACTGGTCAGAAAAATCGGTCACTGAAAAAATAGGGTAGTGGTAGTGTATTTTCATCCTGCGAATGAATCTCAGATCGCGACACATGACATGCGCTACAGCAGCTTAGACACGAACTTGATATTGGTACGGCTATTACAAAAATTGTAATTAATTATCATAGTAAAATGTTGATTTGTTCGAAAACCAATCTGCAATGACTTCCTGTTATAAAATTGGTATTTTTTCCTTATTTCCACATGTAAATGTAATGAGAGAATAAATGTAACTGGTGTTGTTGTTGTTGTTGTTGTTGTTGTTGACAACTGCCATCATCGTCCGAATTTAAGATAATTATAACACAAGAATAAATGGGAAAGGATTGTTGCGGCATAAAAAACAAATGTAGAAAAGTTTTTAATAATAATTATTGGGTGCAGAAATACTGCACCATGCCGCACCTGTGTCTACGTCCATGCATTACCAAGTAGATTATGTAATGCACGCCAGCCTGAAGATCCTGTTTGTGACCATGGAACTTAAATTTTAGTGGCGTGTTTCCATGCTTTGCTAAAGATGCGCTAAAGAATAGCCTGAACTCCCTTCTTAGGCAATTCTTAAAAGATAAAGTGTTTGCCGTGCTCCTTCATTGCAGCTACCCAAACTATTTATTGACTTTAAAGCATTTAAAAAAAGATCATGATTTTTGTCCATTTTTCTTTAAAATGACTATGCAAAATCAAAATTTGGCAACAAAAAAAAAATAGCTACCTACCTATCCGCATGAAAATACTGTTGTTGTTGTTTTTGTTGTATGGTGTTTAGCGTCGCTTTCAATAATTTTTCAGTCATATCGCGACGGTGTCTACTTGAGACAGTATTCTAAGCGCTGTCACACTGGAGTATCATGCCGCAGACACATGGTATGATACCCGACCCAGTCACATTATACTGACACCGGGCCGACCAGACCTAGAACTCTCCTCTAAATGCTGAGCGTCAAGCAAGGAAGCTTCTAGTACCATTTTTAAAGTATTTAGTATGACCCGGCCGGGGATTGAACCCACGACCTTCCGCATGCGAGTCGGACGCTCTACCACTAGACCACGCCGCGAAAATACTGAGTCGAAGCACAGCAAACAAATGTTTTTTAAGGATGGCCTGATTGTGTCTTCATATTCCACTGTCAAACATTTACTACAGGGGGCCGTTTCCTTGGGTATAACCAGTACTGGGTACTGTTGATGAGGAGCCACCGAGTCGAGTAAGTCGCCGAACCCGTAACCACTGGCGTGAGCTGTCACTGCACCAACGACCCCGCTTAATTGAATTATAATTGAAATGTCACGCTTGGGTTTCGACCTTAAGAAACATTTGGGGAAAGCAAAAATAATTGTTTTTTTTATTTCATACGCAGCAAAGAATCAGATTTGCTGTTATTAAAAATATATGTATGAAAGAAATATTAAAAAACGGACATGTACAATGTATATTAAAACAAGAAAATTAAATTTTTGTTAGTACAAATTCTGACTAGTGCGGTTGAAGATGTAATGTCAAGTTTCGTAATTTTTTTCCCAGCATTTTATATAGAAGATATAGAGAATTTGGATATAAAAAGGATCAACATCTTATTAATATCAAATTATAAAAAAGAATTAACCAACATATTCGTCTATGTGTTTTAACTGCCTTAAAACTGCAATTAACAGCCTTATCATATTTGTATATCTTACATAATTAAATAATTCAGTATTGCACTTTTGCTAACAAAATATTTTTTAAAGTACATTATAATTGCACTGACATTGGACTTTGGTGTTTTTTAATTGTTCAGATGTGTTCTGATCGAAGATATAACTCACGACAGTCCGTCTTTGGTTCGATGCTCGCCAAATAAACCTCGTGTTTCTCAAATGGTAAAACTTTAAACTGGTACAGACATATAAACAGAAACATTTGTATTTTTATAATATCATAACACATTCGAAATCCAGTCGAAGACTAAAATTTACAGTATGCAATATAAAATGAAATAAAAATGCAACGTCAAATAAGTATTGCTATATGTTAATACCAGTTGGTCACTTGGGGTTTGATCAGTCGGTCAGCATATCTATCTGTCCTTCGGGTGTGTGCCCAAAAGTTGTGAGTGAGTGAGTGAATAAGGTTAGGTACTCAGGCGAACGGGCGAAAGGGCGAGTGACGCAAGCATTCCTGTCTAAAAATTTTTTACAGTTTATGCAAACGTATGGTATTTTGAAATGGCTGAGTCTGAGTTTCTGAGTTCACTGCGTTAATTGATTCCTCCGATGTTTATTGTAGTTTAATTGTAATAATGAAGGTGTCAAGGGGTAGTTTTTTTTTTAATAATAAAGATATCAAGTGGCAGTTTCACTGTAATAAACAATATATCAAGGGGCAGTTTTACTGTAATAATGAAGGGATCAAGGGGCAGTTTCACTGTAACAATGAAGGTATCAAGGGGCAGTTTTACTGTAATAATGAAGGGATCAAGGGGCAGTTTCACTGTAATAATGAAGGTATCAAGGGGCAGTTTTACTGTAATAATAAAGGTATCAAGGGGCAGTTTCACTGTAATAAACAATATATCAAGGGGCAGTTTTACTGTAATAATGAAGGGATCAAGGGGCAGTTTCACTGTAATAATGAAGGTATCAAGGGGCAGTTTTACTGTAATAATGAAGGGATCAAGAGACAGTTTTACTGTAATAATGAAGGGATCAAGGGGCAGTTTTACTGTAACAATGAAGGGATCAAGGGGCAGTTTTACTGTAATAATGAAGGGATCAAGGGGCAGTTTTACTGTAATAATGAAGGGAGAAAGGGGCAGTTTTACTGTGTCAATGAAGGTATCAAGATGTTGTTTTATCGTAATAATGAAGGTATTAAGAGGTAGTCTTACTGTAATAATGAAGGTATCAAGGGGCAGTTTTACTGTAATAATGAAGGTATCAAGAGGCAGTTTTACTGTAACAATGAAAGTATCAAGCGGTAGTTTTACTGTAACAATGAAGGTATCAAGGGGTAGTTTTACTGTAATATTGAAGGTATCAAGGGGCAGTTTTACTGTAATAATGAAGGTATAAAGATGTAGTTTTATCGTAATAATGAAGGTATCAAGGGGTAGTTTTACTGTAATAATGAAGGTATAAAGATGTAGTTTTATCGTAATAATGAAGGTATCAAGGGGTAGTTTTACTGTAACAATAAAGGTATCAAGGGGTAGTTTTACTGTAATAATGAAGGTGTCAAGGGGCAGTTTTACTGTAATAATGAAGATATCAAGATGTAGTTTTATTGTAATAATGAAAGTATCAAGGGGTAGTTTTACTGTAATAATGAATGTATCAAGGGGTAGTTTTACTGTAACAATGAAGGTATCAAGGGGTAGTTTTATCGTAATAATGAAGGTATCAAGTGGTAGTTTTACTGTAATAATGAAGGTATCAAGGGGTAGTTTTATCGTAATAATGAAGGTATCAAGGGGTAGTTTTACTGTAATAATGAAGGTATCAAGGGGCAGTTTTACTGTAATATTGAAGGTATCAAGTTGTAGTTTTACTGTGATAATGAAGGTATCAAGGGACAGTTCTATCACTATTACTATTAACCACTTGTTGTCTTATTACATTTATATGATTTGAATATATTGTGAAGTATTTATAGTATTTCACATACGATTGATAATTACGTTCGAAATGTTGTATGTCTTAAGATAATTGATGCGAGAACTATTGTATTTAGTATTATCATACAAAACAAACTAGCTATGAATGCGGGTTATCTTTGGATTGTCAACGTTTGATTGTACTCTTTTATACAATGTGTTATTAGGTAACCGCCTGTGAAACGCAATAAACATATAGGTGTTATTCCTAATAAAAAACATCATTAAAATAAGAATATCAAAGTCTCTATTAAACGCGAGAACTCATTTGAACAAGTCAATCTTCCATAAGACCTCAAACACACATTTATATAATTTATAATAACACTAACAGTACATTAAACACTGAATTGTGAATCTACAGATTAAGAGAATGTACAATGCTATGTAAGTGACATTCAATACAGTCAGAGACCTACCTGAAAATTCGTTGAATACAGTATTATATTAAAATACACGCGCTGCAATGAAATTGGTTAAATAAAACTAAACCACAAAACAACGACCTACCTTTCTTTAATATATTAAGCCTGTCGTTGTCGTCCAACGTGCAGTTCCATCTCTCCCGCCTAAACTGGTGCTCGCACTCCATCGTTGACAGATTTGTCGCCTCAAGCAGGGTGTTGGCCACGCCTTTGTCCCTTCGGCACATTTTCCTCTGTTTCCGCTGCAGCGACATCATTCCGCACAGCTTTCCAGCCGCCTGCTGCTCGCGTATGTTGCCAACCAGTCCCGGCTTGAGCCCCAGGTTTGATATTAATATGTGCTTCCTAGCCGCCAACCTGGGGAGAAGAAGAGCACACAGTGTCATAATCCGCAACACCGAGGTCATTATGGGGCGGTAGCATGTGTAATCTCCGTTTAAGAATATATATATTAAAAGTTATCGAATTCAACAACCCTCATTTAGAACTTCCTCGAACAGTTTCAGCACTTTTACATTAGTCTATTTACCACAAACACTTTATTCGCCAAACATTCATTGTATTATTTGAAGTTAAAAACTCGTTGAACAAATTACTTTACATTCCAAATTGAGACAACAAACAAAAAACATAATGAGCCGGCGGTAAATCTCATATACACATATGCTGTATCTATGTTATATGCATCCGTGTATATTATTCTCGACGTAAAGTTTGTATGTGTTAATGTGTTAATGTGTCTCTTTTAAAACTTGAAAACTTTATTTTTATTTTTACCTCTTCCTGTTTATCGATTTTGAGATAAACATGTAATTTGAAAACTGTTTTTATTCCATTTTTCCCCTTTTCTGTTTCCAGATTTTGAAATATATTATTTTTCTTTTTTTCTTTCTTTATTAGTTCAACGTGTAATCAAATCACGCTCGATACCAGAGTGATCCAGGTTTGATTTTAAACATAGGTTTTTGTTCGGTAAAACGAACACAAAGGAAGAGCGATCACCAACAGCAAAATAATTTCCATTCCTTTTATTTTTTGCTGTTTTGCAGAATCTGTTATTGAGTGTGTAAGTAAACTATATATTAACTTTATAAAATGATACGTTAATTCTGACAAACAAATTGGAAATAAATTGTTCAACACAACCGTGGTTAGTAGGTGCACTGCACCACTCTCCACTTGAGAAAAAAAACAGCACTCGAATCAATTTCGTCTATT